>MQTX01000146.1:318817-441507 GCA_009735665.1 Angiostrongylus cantonensis | reverse complement strand
TATATATATATATATATACCCATCTACGCTGTCAGCTCATGCCGAATGAACTGCGTTGAAAGGCCGCCGAGTTAAAACGTCGGATATTGTTAAACTGAAAATGAAAATGAAGGCAGCCAATACTTCGTTGTTTAGAAATCTATTAGAGTTCGATTTCCTTAAGTATCGAACTGTGATCTACTACGATAAGGTCATTCTGACACAGAAGTGTCATCTGTGATGGAATGAAGTGTGGTGAGCAACTCTTTACTTTCCTAACGAAAACGCTAAGTGTAAAGGACAAGTTTAGAAGAATTGTGCTCCTTGTATCTTTTGAGTGAACAGAACCTAAGGGATAAAGCTCGCATGCGAAAGGGATGAATGATACCCGTTTGAGTTAACCCACGGTTAGAAGTTAGTAGTAGGATTAAGCATCGTAGTCATAATATTTTGAAACCTTGGTTGTATTAAATAAATGCTAAATAATCCACTAAATAAATCGAACTAGAATTCTAATACAGTTTCTTCCACACAAAAGCTTTTACTAATTACAAAAAATTGACGAGTACAATAGAATTGCTCATGTTAACTTTTAATTGCTACCTATTACAGTTTTTCATGGAAGGGTATTAGGTGTGTGTGACTCAACCACAATTAAGTTATTTGCAAAACTGCGGACCGAAGGTGTTTGCCGTGGGGAACGAACGCGCTATTGCATTTTTCGAGGTCAAAGACGCTCATCACCACACCATGCGGGTCCTTCATTTCGCCTGTCTCTCAGCTTATCTTGAATGTGCATGCAACAATGAGAATCAATTCGCTAACTCACAATCAGGTGCCTCGACGGCGGCAAAGTTGTCTTCCAGAAGGTGATGTTCCCTACATGAAGAATGGCCGACACCAGTTTCAGAATCTCCAGCTGGGTCTCCTCGCTGAGACCCACCACCTTCATCACGTGCTGAGTGAAATCGCACCGGATCGACTAGCTCAATCGTAAAAAACGAAAGTGACGCCCTTCTCATTCCTACTATTCGTGAAAAACCTCTATAGTACTAGTTTTTTGCTTGCTACATAGATGTGTTAAGTGGAACAAGATGATCTTCTCGTGATTTTTCGAAAGATTCAAAATGTTCATTGCCTTAAATCTAACAACGTGTTTTTATGTGATCTACTAGTGTATAACAGTACTAAAAGTTGTAACGCCTAGCAATAAACTAATAGTTGTAGTGAAGATGAAAAGCTTAGACGATTCTTAAGTGTCGTCTGAAGGAAAATAGCTCTGCTATGGGAGATGACCAACAGAAATGACCAACATCCAAACGAATGTCGTGGATCGCTGGGCAAGCCACCTCCATTTTCCTATATTCGAGATCGAAGAATAGCGAAACGTAGAAGGGCCGGTCACATAATAAGAAGAACAGATGACAGATGGACGAAAATAATGGTGGAATGGACTCCAAGAAAATACAAGCGACCTCTTCGAAGGCCACCAACGATGGGCGAACGTATTCGTGGCTAATGTCAACCATTTGTACTTGCGGATGGCAACGATTTCAGGATTACGGGATGGGCTTCGCGTACGTCAGCATGTAAGAAGCAGACCAGCACCATGGACGACGATTGCGCGAGAGTGATAATGGATTTTTTAGTCCCATAGTGTCATAGTATGAATTTTGTATAAAAATTCTGGAGGCTGTGGCTTTGTCGCACAGTAGTCGAAAAAACCCAGCGGTTTCTGACAAGATTCGTTATAAAGTAGCTATTGAATTGCCGAAGAAAAAATATACCATATAAAACGAAGGTCAGTGGCCCAAAACAATATCACAAATTACTCGAAAAGATTGGAAATGTTATTCACTACATTAATGGGGCTATCAAAAATTGGTATACAGTGATCTAAAGATACAAAGCGGCAACTATATCTATAGTGATGAAGTTGTGATTTGGTACATAGAATCGCCAATCTTTTTCGAATTGGACTATGCTGAAGTGCTTTATAAGCACGTAATGGTGAAATAATAGGGTAATAATAAACCTGATATTCGGCTGCAATTTCTCCGAGCCCGTAATGCATGCCAGCAGCACCACAGGCAATACCATGAACTAAGCCTTTTGCCTTTTCTGATATACCATGAAGTACACGTTTTGCTACTCCCATCTCCCAAAGCACATGTACTCTTCCACGGCCTAATGATATTTCATTTGCTATTCTTGCCTAGCACCAGCTTCAATGCTCTACTTTATACTTGAACGGCCCGTCATTACTAGGTTTGCGCGGGCTCCAGCACAATCACTATTTTTCGGAGATTTGCTGGTTAAGCCATTGTGGTTCCCTGGAATCTCGAGGACCCTGGCCAAAGTCTGCCCCAAGTCATCACCACGTCAGGCAGTCGCAGCCCTAGTGGATCACGGGGAGATTTGCCGCCAAGCGACTAGTCTGATACCAGGACGGCGGCGGATCCAAGGTATTGGTTTACTATTAGATAGGCTTCCTGATGGAAACGCCAGACTCCTTAACTTGGAAGACCCTGCCAGGGGGACGAATCCCCACACTGTACATCGCTGTCCGACACGCAGAAAGACCTTCCAGCCACGATGAGGCGGTAAACCGTTAGGAGGAATACTATACTAACAGTAATACAAGCGACTAGTCTGATACCAGGACGGCGGCGGATCCAAGGTATTGGTTTACTATTAGATAGGCTTCCTGATGGAAACGCCAGACTCCTCAACTTGGAAGACCCTGCCAGGGGGACGAATCCCCACACTGTACGATCGAAGAATAGCGAAACGTAGAAGGGCCGGTCACATAATAAGAAGAACAGATGACAGATGGACGAAAATAATGGTGGAATGGACTCCAAGAAAATACAAGCGACCTCTTCGAAGGCCACCAACGATGGGCGAACGTATTCGTGGCTAATGTCAACCATTTGTACTTGCGGATGGCAACGATTTCAGGATTACGGGATGGGCTTCGCGTACGTCAGCATGTAAGAAGCAGACCAGCACCATGGACGACGATTGCGCGAGAGTGATAATGGATTTTTTAGTCCCATAGTGTCATAGTATGAATTTTGTATAAAAATTCTGGAGGCTGTGGCTTTGTCGCACAGTAGTCGAAAAAACCCAGCGGTTTCTGACAAGATTCGTTATAAAGTAGCTATTGAATTGCCGAAGAAAAAATATACCATATAAAACGAAGGTCAGTGGCCCAAAACAATATCACAAATTACTCGAAAAGATTGGAAATGTTATTCACTACATTAATGGGGCTATCAAAAATTGGTATACAGTGATCTAAAGATACAAAGCGGCAACTATATCTATAGTGATGAAGTTGTGATTTGGTACATAGAATCGCTATTTCATTTGCTATTCTTGCCTAGCACCAGCTTCAATGCTCTACTTTATACTTGAACGGCCCGTCATTACTAGGTTTGCGCGGGCTCCAGCACAATCACTATTTTTCGGAGATTTGCTGGTTAAGCCATTGTGGTTCCCTGGAATCTCGAGGACCCTGGCCAAAGTCTGCCCCAAGTCATCACCACGTCAGGCAGTCGCAGCCCTAGTGGATCACGGGGAGATTTGCCGCCAAGCGACTAGTCTGATACCAGGACGGCGGCGGATCCAAGGTATTGGTTTACTATTAGATAGGCTTCCTGATGGAAACGCCAGACTCCTTAACTTGGAAGACCCTGCCAGGGGGACGAATCCCCACACTGTACATCGCTGTCCGACACGCAGAAAGACCTTCCAGCCACGATGAGGCGGTAAACCGTTAGGAGGAATACTATACTAACAGTAATACTAAAGCTCTCGGTGCTGATCAATCCCTGAGGGATGCGCCATGCATTCGACTTCATTAAGTATCGTTGGATGAGACTGAATGCATATCTGGCCCTTACAATGACGCCGTGGCCTGCTGATTTGTCGAGCCAGTGCTGCTATCCTCCCCGACAAATCTGGTACCAATTTGCCGACCCCGGGGGTGGAAGGCTTGGTGGGCCATGGGCGCATTTCACGTGCGCGCCGCAGTGGCGCCTCCAACCACTGCGCCACACGCTCCCATTTGGCACATACTTTCTGTATTTCTTAGGCGTATTCATGCATGCGTGTGTGAGTGCGTTCTCGCTTTATGCGGATTATATTTTACGAGTCAATTCGGCCAAAAGCCTGCAATACAAGTGAGAGGATAATATATGGGAGGCGGTTAGGAGTGGCCTCCAACAAATAAGCTCCATGTCCACCCTGGGAGAGCCTGGCAAGCTACCTGTGAGTATACCTAACCCTCATGTTCAGAGCCCAGTAAGCTATACGTGGGTATCAAAATGCTAAGTACAGTAAAAAAAAAAAAACGGGCCTCATTACCCTGACCCCGAAAGAGCCCCCAATTTCTCAGCATTGGGTGGGACGAGTACGGAGAGCTGCTAAAATCTCAGGGCCAATGGAAGTTTCCTGGATCACGAAGAACAATAGTGATGATCTGTACCTACAATGCGCGTACACTTGCATCCGAGTCCTCGATTGAAGACTTACTCATGCAAGAAAGAATGATAAGGTACGACATCATCGAGAGACGAGACGGCCCCACTTCATTCAACGCCGTCTATGACACTGGAGAAGAACTGTTCCTCGGAACGTGCGACAGTAGAGAAGTAGGCGGTGTCGGCGTTCTCGTTAACGCGAGTTTGTCCATGAACATCGATTCATTCGAACAGCTTACAACCCTAATCGGACGTTTACGAATAAAAAGATGCGGATCAATACCGGCTTTGACAACCTTCGTCGTTTATGCGCCAACATTAAACTATGACGAAGAAGAAGTCGACGCGGTCTATATAGACTTGGAGAAGTTTTACAGAGAAGACCAGACCTTCAAAGTCATTATTGGAGATTTCAACGCCAAGATTGGAGCGAGAAGAACGTCTCATTGGAACCCATGGGTTAGAATGGAACGAACATGGTGAGAGGGTTTCTGAGTTTATCATGGCTGGCAAGACCATCCATGGTAATTCGCAATTCAACGCTCAGCAATTCGCCCTCAACGCTGAACGTGAGAGTCTCCCAATGGAGAGTAGCATAACGAAATAAGCCAACATCATAGTAAATAGAAAGTATTGCCTAACAGATGTCGCTGTTGTTCCAAAATTTTACATGGGATCAGACCACCGTCTCCTTCGTGCAAGGTTCTATTTCTCGCGGAAAACAGAAAAAGCCGCTAAATTCAAAAACCGAAATCCCAGAACCACCACAAAATGGGACTTATTCAGCTCATCAGTCGGCTGTTGGGAAGATGCCGTTGTCGACAACATCGACGAGAAATACAACCGGCTCATTCAACATCTTCACGCCAGCGTTATGAAATCTGAGAGTTAGAAAGTCACCAAGAGACGACTGTCTCGAGAAACTCTCGAGCTAATACGCCAACGTGGAATTGCACGAGATGCAGGCAACCGCGAACTAACGTCCGAACCTGCGAAACAATGCACTCCAGACGATAAAAGAAGATCTCAAAGAGAGAAGAGTAGCAATAATGGTCGAAGCTGCAGAGGCTGGGAAAAGCAATCGCAAAGCCCGCCGAAGCTTCGCCAGTTTCAAGATCATGATGATTGCACTCCGATACCCAGACGGAAAAGTTACAGCGTCCAGAAAGGCAATGGAGAAAATCATTCACGAATACTACTCAGATCTCTTCGGTAGCCACGTCCACCTTCCGTCATATGAAATAAAAGAAGATGGATGTATTGTACCACCGGTTCTCTCTTTCGAAATCCGACATGCCATTTCGTCGGTGAAAAATAGAACAGCACCAAGTCCAGAGACGATAAGACCAGAACACCTGAAGCACCTTCCTCTAGTCCTCGTAAACACACTAGCTCGGCTCTTCACACGTTATCTGTCTGGATGCAAGGTCCCGACTCAGTGAAAGACCGGCAAGACCGTGTTATTGTTCAAGAAGGGTAACCTATACGATATAATCAACTATCGCCCAATCTGCTTGCTGTCTGTAGTCTACAAACTTTTCACTCGAGTCATCTTAAACAGGATTGACAGAAAACTGGACGAAGGACAGCCATGAGAGCAAGCAGGGTTTCGAAAAGGATTTAGTACGATGGACCACATTCACACGTTAACAAGGCTCATTGAAGTATCGCGAGAGTACAAAAGACCGCTCTGTCTCACTTTCATTGATTTATAGAAGGGCTTTGACTCAATTGAGATAGAAGCAGTCATGGAAGCCCTTGCTGGTCAAGGAGTTCCCACTCAGTACATAATAGATTCTTCGTGAGCTGTACAAAAATTTCACAACAAAAATTCCCCATTCTGCAACGATATTAACGTTGACGTCCAAAGAGGAGTTAGGCAAGGCGATACAATCTCGCCAAAGTTATTTACCGCCACGCTCCAGAACGTCATGCGAACATTGGAATGGGATAATATGATAGTGAAAATCGATGGTCGGTAGTTACATCACCTTCGCTTTACTGATGATACCGTCCTTATAACACCACCCATTAGCCAAACGGAATGTAAGCTTGCAGATTTTGATAAAGCCTGTGGAATGATTGGTCTTCGACTAAATCTCACGAAAACGATGTTCATGAGGAACGGATTGGTTTCGTTTGCCCCATTCACGCTCAACGGAACGAATATCTCCGAATGCTCCAGTTATGTCTATCTAAGTCGGGAAATCAATACGATTAATGACTTAGCTCCAGAGCTGAGCAGAAGGAAACGAGCGGCTTGGGGAGCTTTCAAGAGCATCAAGGATGTAGTCGAGAGAACAAAGAACACCCGACTCCGTGCCCACCTCTTCCACTCGACGGTTGTTCCTGCCCTAACGTATGCGTCAGAAACCTGGTCGCTGCATAAGCAAAATGAAAGATCACTCAGCACTATCGAACGCGCAGTCGAAATGACGATGCTAGGAGTATCCCCATTCACACGAATAAGGGATGGGATCCGAAGCTCCGACCTACGTCAGCAATCAAAAATCAAAGATGCCATTCTGTACGTCAAGCAGTCGAAGATAAGGTGGGCCGGACACGTAATGCGTACGAATGGTAAGCGATGGACAACAGCCGTTAGTGACCGGATCCCTCGGAATGTTAAACGTACTGCAGGAAGACCCCCGACCCGATGGTCAGAGTTTTTCACGAAGAGCCTAGAAGAAAGATATGATGCTCGCGGTGGCCCTAAAGCGAGCAGAACCCAGTGGACTACTCTTGCACGCGACAGGGAAAAATGGAGGATTTACTGGCCCGCTCGAGTCACTCGACGGTCAACGGGACTACAGGTAGTACAGGTGATTGGGTGTTAATAAATGCTGTAATAAAAATCTTTTGTTCCTTCATGAAGTAAAACAGAATTATTAATCAATGCCGAAGTTAGAACAAAAGCCGATTTTGGGGTTTAATGTTACCTTATGTTACCTGACTTAATATGCTGCTGTTTTGTGGATTCTACCACTTCTTGCATGCGGTTCCATTTTTCGCATGAGTAATCCGCAAAAGTGTTCAGCCTGCCTTGTGGGTTCTGCTGCTACTTGCGGTTATTTCCGTCTTCTTTCTGAATGTCTTCTAATGCTGGACGAGTCGATTATTCCTCGAATCCAGACATGAGTATCAATCTTTTTTATCTCTTGACTTGAATTCGCTCTCAGCGGTTTACTTCCTCATCGTGGCTGGGAGGCGTTTCTGGGTGTAGCGCTGTGCTGCATAGTGGCGGATTAATAGCTCCAGCAGGATCTCTCAAGCTGAGAAGGAGTCCGGCGTTTCTATAAGAAAATCCAGCTAAGAGTAAGCCAATACCGGGATCCTCCACCATCTTGATTTCAAACTAGTGACATGGTAGCAAATCTCTCCCTTATCTACAAAACGGCGACTGACTGTGGTGGTGACACGACCTGGAGCAGACCTTTCTGACGTCGGATCTCCATGGAATCACAGTGGCTAAACCAAGAATGCTCCGAAACAATGGAAATTATGCTAAGGCCCACACAATCAGTGAAGATGGGCCATTCAAATATCCAGGTAAGTAACCTGCAGTCGTTTGATTATAAATCGGCTGCTTGAGGAAACAAAGAAAAAGATCGCCTGAGAGCTAGAAAGCGGGGGCTTTTCCAAGCATTGAAAGCAGACTTAAGCGCTAGCATGCATTCGTTTGCTAACGAGATTATCACCGTTCTTATTCTTCGAATGCTTGTTAGCCTAGAGGCTGATGACTCTTCATCAAATAATCTGATGATCTCACGAAGATGGCCGTTCACATTTCCTCATGATCCTTTTCATTTCTAAGATTCTTACGTTGATGGTGATATGCTACATCTTAAAAATCTTTACGAAAATCGCAGTACACAAAGTTTTTAAATCCATCGTTAGGTTCATTTGTAAATTCGCTGTGGAAAGTTTTGAATTCTGAATTTGATAACTTCCGTTCTCATTGAGGAGTTGAATACTCACTGATTGGTTTACCTGGAATTCTGAGGCAATCGTTTTAAAGCCTTCCCAAGTCATCACTACCAGCAATCACCAGCCCATGTGAGCAGGGCAGGAGAGGTCTGATTCATCCAGGATCGCAGAATTCCTAGTTGAGGAAGAACACACGAACACACTTTGCACCACTGTGGAAGATTACAAGGGATTACGAACCAAACAGTTCAGAAAAAAAAGAGCCTTCGGCGCTGTTTTATTCCTTTTTCTTTGTCCGAGTGTTCCCTTGTAGTCAGTCCATCGTAATTCATATGTTCAGCTGTCGGTAGTTAATTATCGAAATCAGCAGCGGGACTGAGTCGTATCCGAAAGGGCACAGCTGTTTCAGATTGTTTGTGATGCCCATGTTTGTGCTCTTAGCAGAATTTGTTTACAATGTCATATTCCAATTCACATTTCCTTACTTGGGGCATTTCCATAAGGAAGCCCAGCTAAGAGTAGACCAAGATGAGAATATCCACCACCGTCCTGGTATCAAATTAGTTGCATGGTGGCAAATCTTTCTCTGTTCCACAAGGATGGCGCCTGCCAAGCTGATCTCGGGACTCCGGGAAACCAAACTAGCTAAACCAGCAAAACTCTGAAAAAATGGAAATTACGCTGGGGCCCGCACAGTAAAGACAGCCCACTCAGGTCTCCAAGTAATTAAGTATTTGTTTACTAGACACATTCACCGAAACTTTTCGAAACACAAACCGTATCTCTTTGCTGTCACGAGTGTATTTGTTTATTCATATGACTTAACATATTGTGCAGAACACAGGGCTTCCTTCGTTTGTCTCACATTCGTCATCCCTGAAGCCTTCCTATTTGCTGATTGGCTCAGCTATCACCTCAGGACTAACTCATTCTTGAATGTCGTTGTTGAATGCTGGTCCATTTCATTCTCCTTGTAACTGTGGGATAGCTCTACTAGAGCGTCTCCATTTCTTCACCACATGCACTCGCCAATTTTTGTGGATCCTAGAGAGCTCTTTCCTGGCAGATTGTACCTATTTACTGACACCGGAGTGATGAAACGGTTGGTTGGCCCATGACGAGGTCGAACGGAGAGACTGGACAAAATGTGTACTCACCTAAAGAAGAGCGAGTCAAAGGAATTCTGTTGTTCTCAGTATTTGTAGGATTATCTTTGGAGGAGAATAATGCTCTGAAGAAAGCGAAACAGCCGAAGCATAGGCTATTTTGTACTAATAAATGCTGCAATACCATCCATCTGTTTTCTCATCAAGAAAAACAGTGTTTGTGCATTACACATCAACGTTAACCACTGCACCTCCCTCGTTCTTTTTCTTCTTCGGCTCAACTTTGAATAGAAGTGTTACAGTCTTGAGTGTCCAGGTCTACTTGGTAGATTTCAGATCTGCTCATTCTGGGAATAAAGAGGAGAAAACGCCATAATATTGCCTCAGCACTCCTATCATACTTTTTTCTTGATTCTTAAAATAAGTTTCTACACGATTCTTAAAACAAATTTCTTTGCAGTCGTTTAAGTCTATATCGTCTTTTGTTCTTTTCCTTCAATCCTTCGCCTTTACATCATCATCTTGCGATGCCAGTAAATGGCTCGGAATCGCTGCCGTTCTAAAACAATTCTAGTCGTATATATACTGACCAACCAGCGTTTCAGAAGGCCGACGAGTCCTTGCTGGGGACACTAAGAAAAACTTTAGCATCCACCTGGGGATTACTAGGTGAGTGGTGCTCATCTAATCCGTCACCTAACCCGTCAATGAGGAGAGATGATGAAAAACCCTCAACGTATAATCATACACATACACGAATCCGATTTATGGATCCTGGTTGCCAGGCAACTAAACGAATGGAAGAAATGGTGGGGTTGTCATCGCATGTGGAGAGTTGCTATTTAAGCGACTAAAAAAGTATCTAAACTGTACCAAGAGTTAAAAAAGCAAAGCAGTTAGTTGAGTTCATCAACTTGCGTGCACCTCATAAGACGACTTAACTAGTCAGCCGAAGGAGAAGAAGGTTTGATTTTTCTTGCTTCCTTACGAATATACTAAATGGGCTGGCAAGAAACTGAAACAAGATGGATTTCTCCTTAGCTGCTCATCCAGTGACCGAAACAATGAACACGGCGATTACTACTGAGTTTCGGAACTTTTCTTACGATTAATTAGACACATTGATATGGACAAACTGATAGGTTATGTAGTCAGGTGTTACCATTGAGTTGCACTTTACTCACATGATTAAAAAATTCCTTGAAGAAGTAACAGAAAAATTGGTTCTTCTCGTTGAAGTGTTCTCACACTATTCGAGTCGCACAACTGCTTTCGAACTTCCATGAAAACAAAGGAAAAGTTAACTACAGTTAAATATTGTACTAATAGCCTCGATGAACTGAATAGCGCAATGGTAATGTAGTGATGCTGTTCAATTGCGGACAGCCCTTTTCACAGTGGAACTGGTTAGGCTTCGCCCAAGTCCACCAGGCCTACGCACCCAACTAGTGTCGTGAAATTGATACCGGACCTCTCTGGGGCAAGCTCACTTCCTTAAGACTATGTAAAAACGCTTAGTCCGGGTACCTCAAGACTCTAGAAGAATTGACTAGACCAGCATTCAATGACATTTGTAACAAAGACGGAAAAAACCTCAAGCAGTAGCCGAACCTAAACGCAAAACGTTTGAAGAACTTCGAGGGTAGTAGATGCGAGAAATAATGGGATCCATGCAGTGTCATACATGTTGTGTGAGGTCATGGTAAAATAAAGGATTAAGTTCTCGGCGTTGATCAATCCCTGAGGGTGCGCCATGCATTCGACTTCATTAACCATCGTTTGGAGGTGACTGAATGCATATCTGACCTTTACAATGACTGGCGGTGGCCTACCGATGTATCGAGCTGGTGCTACCAACCTGCCATAGAAGTCTGGTACCAATTTTCCGACCCCAGAGGGATGGAAGGCTTGGTGGGCCATGAGCGCTGGGACCGATTCCACGTGTGTTGCAGGGCGCCTCAGACCACTGCGCCACACAAGCCATAAAGTCGTTCTAATATAGATAAGTAACAACCTCGTTTGTGCTCGAGAAGAAAACAGTAACCTCTTTGAAAACATTTCATCAACTCCTGCAGCCGTTCTTCAACGATTCGTGAATAGCAGTGAGCCACCCGAGCCACGCGACACGACGAACCGTAAACTGGCTCGAGTTCGCTGTCGATTTGGGGACGGTCTATCGATCGTGATTGGGAGGGATGAGTCACGCGCGGCGTGCGTGTTCGGCACTGGTGGCCGGCGATCGGCCGCCACCAGGTGCGGGTCCTCAGCAGTTATTTCTTATTCGCCCCTCCCAGGACCCTGGTAAACCCATCTTTGAGAGCACTAGGAGATCACGCAAAAGTTTCAATTGCTGTACTCTCTTATGTCATCTATTCTACCACCCATATTTTGTCGTATCGATTAACATCGATATTGATTGATTTCTCGATGCTATTGATAAAAATGGACGTTGAATTGATAGCGAGTGAGAAGAGTGGAAACGTTAACCCGTATGACAGAAAGAAGAAATGGAAAGTCTCAATGGAAAATTCTTACATTCTTGTTGAGCAAACACGAGGTGTAACTTATTCTTCATCCACCAGCAAGCTGGCGTTTGGGCGGATTTCGCCTTCCTCATGTCCTGGAAGGGTCAAGTTGACCGCGATCTATCCAGCCAAGCACCTCGATAACCCAACAATAACCTCCATACCTCAATAGAAAATCTCCTTAATCCTTGTACTAGACAGGTTTCCATTTGAAAACTCCTAAACCGGTTTCGACCTCATTCGATTTCTTTTCATTTCTTCGCATGTAGTGAGTTTCTCGCTTCATATTCTGTAAAGCTCTGTTTTTTGCGTTGGCCATCCCAATGATCTGCGATAGTTTCATGCCAGGCATGTCCTTCCCTCCGTTGACCCCTATTCGTCATTGTTCGTGAATCCGCTTCTGACTACTCACTCGGAAACGTTCCGAACACAGAAACGTAGTGACAGTTTATCCCCTCTTCTATCGTTTTCCATGAAAATGCTTCTTTCTGAGATTTTTTTCATCTTCCTGGCTCGTCTTTCTTCCATCATAGATCGGTTCGACTTCTACTTTTGAGGGTTATTTATATCACTCCTGTACGCAAACCTTATTCCGCTAGTCTAGAAACCAGTTTAGAAGACGATTTCATGTGACGCTCTAGTCTGGCGCAAAACATACTATTGATGTAAAACTCTTCCTTAACCCTTGGTTAATCCTGAAAACCTCAATCCTCTTGTTTCTTTTAATCGTGCTTTGTGAAGAATCGAAAGAAGAGACATGGAAATAGCTCCAGGAATATTCTCTGGCGATCACTGGTACTCGACTTACCTACGTTTTTTCGTATTCTATCCAAGCGGGGGTTAAAAAGTTAAGCGTGACCCAGAGGCAAGTAGCAGTGGTGCTGCTCCTGAGATGTAGGTGGATTCACTGGATTCACTAGATGAACTATCTGTGCCTCGCCGGATTGAATTACATGCTGTCTAAATTGCTCTTTAAAATTGTTATGTTTATGGGTGTTGCATGAATGGGATTTTGCGCATCCGGATTGTTTGCACTACTTCATTTGTGTCAGAAAGCCTCAACAAAGTGATCTCATGGAGAAGGGTCCTTAGGAGTTGGTCGTATAAGCAAATAAACTCCAACCCTACTTTGAATGAACACAACCCTTGAGTGTACTCAGTCATCACATCAGATCGTGGTGATCAATCTACGATCAGGCTCTGTCGCTTGATAGTAACGATCTAGTGCTTTACTGGCGCCGGCTCAACTTGATGATTCGCGGGATTCCAGGTGGTGCAGGTGGTGGAACAATAATGATGGTCATGAGTCTCACATGTGCTTTATGAACGCCCTAATCTGCTTGCTAACTCTTGCTTAAATATACCGTTGAACATTCGTGTGGGGTTCTCTAGTATCTGTTCGGAGTAAGGTTTGGTGCCTTCGCACTCGAATTCTTTAAGGACAAAGGCGATTGCAGTGACACTCGCGAACTCTTCGATTAGTTGACCGATCACTTTAGCGTGATGTAGAAAGCCGAACACAGTGATTATTGCTGGAATTTTTCATGATTGGAGTTCGTCGAGTCGTCGCAGCTGAACAGCTTCTGTAGTTGACAGGGTTCCATATGAAATGTCGATCACATCCTTTCTTCCACCACTTTTGTTTGTGTTCGTTTCAGATGTGATTTACACTAGTTGTTTTCGTGCTATCGCTTCGTCATCCACAAGCAATGCCGCCTTCTCCCACTAAAAAATTTCCCTCGTCATCGACTATTCACCACATCTTACGAAAAGTGCTCAGTTGACGTGGCAGCATGTGCGCGTCATCATCATCTCTCTTCCTTTCTCTTCTGAGTCAGCGCTTCTTCTCCTCATTTCTTCGAGATTTCCTAGTTTAGTCACTTGACGATTTTTCCCTTTTTCTCCCTGTTTTCATCGTCATATTCGTTTCCATTTCTACTCATCTATGAACTCTTTGGTAAGTTTCTTATCTGATACAGCATCACTTCGAGAAGGCATAGATGCTGCTTTTCTCCTACCAAATATGAAAAAATTCAGATTGTCCTTCACACCTGTTCACATTCCTCATTCCAGTTTTTTGTGGCTTTAGTCTTTTTCTAGGCAATTTCACTGCTTTCCTTATCTTACTAGTTTGTAATACTGCAATTTGTTAGCCTGTAATTTAGTTTTAAGCAGTTCAGTAGTTTAGTTTGCAACCTAGTTAGTCTATAATCTAGTAATCTATTATTATTTATGCAACCCAGTTAATCTCTAATCTAGCGACCTAAGGGAGTATTTCGTGGTTTTGCACCCTTATGGGTCATTTACGGATCTCCCTCATATGAGGGATCTCGAGCCGGTTAGTCGCGAGGCTACGTAGTGCATGCCCAGGTGGCGGATAGCGGGTAAATCGCGGACCAAAAGCGTCCTTTGTTTCCCTGAGACGCAGGTGGATCCAGGGGATGGATTCCATGTTTGTGCTGCGCCAATTTGGCACATACTTTCTACATTTCCTGGCCGTATTCATGCATTCTCGCTGTATGCGTGTGTGAGTGCGTTCTCGCTTTATGCGGATTGTATTCTACGAGTCAAGTCGGCCAAAAGCCTGCAGTCAAGTAGCAGGGAAGCATATGGGAGGCGGTTAGGAGTGGCCTCCAACAAATAAACTCCATGTCTACTCTGGGAGAGCCTGACAAGCTACCCATGAGTATACCCAGGCTCCACGTTCAGAGCACAGAAAGCTATAAGTGGGTATTAAAATACCAAACACAGTAAAAAAAAGGGCCTCATTCGCCTGACTCCAAAAGAGCCCCCAATTTCGTCTGAGGGCCAATGGAAGCTGCCTGGATCAAGAACTATGGTGACGATCTACACCTACAACGCACGCACACTTGCATCCGAGTCCTCGATAGAATACTTGCTCATGCAAGCAAGAATGATAAGGTACGATGTCATCGGCCTGGCCGAGACTACATGACGCCACCCATTCAAAGCCATCTACGCTTTAGCCATCAGAAGAGCGATCCTACATACAGCCCAACACCACGCCGCCCGTGCTGCTTACGGTCGCATTTCAGAGGATCATAAAGTTGTTCGAAAGAGGCGTAAACAGCATAAACGTTTACAGCAAATTCCCACCAGTCTGTATTGCTGGCTACTTGCGCCAGTGAAACAAATATGATGCTCCAAAGGCTTAGCAGAGAAGGAAAACATTAGAACTGAGCGTAAATCGGAAGAGAACCATGTTCATAAAAACGCCATGATGCGGTGCTACACAGTTAGATATGAGCGGTTTCATGATTACAGCGAGCAGATCTTATGTTGTACCTAATATGTTCAATGAACAAAGGAAACGTCATGAACGGTGAATTGTGAAGAACAAAGAGAGCAGCGTGGTCTGTGTTTTGGACTTCCAAAGGAGCCATCGATCATTTGGCCAGCCCAAAATTCCTCAGTCTCTTTTTCTATTCTACGGCCAACTCAACGTCATGATATGCAAGTGATACAAGTTTGACACTTGAACAATATCAAAAACTTTATGCATCATCCATAGAACATTTGAACGAGGAATTATCTTTTCCGAAGCAGTCAATTGAACCAAAAATGGATAGAATCGTTGATGAGAACGAACCCTTATAAGATAGAAAGATGTGTTTTTCGTTTGAATCAACTGTGTGAAGATGAAAACGAACTACACGAGACAATGAAAATTCGTCACATTTCTTTAACCTACGATATCGAGTACCTAGCTTTCTCATTCGGAGTCCAGAATGATCATTCTAACACGTAGCCTACGCTAGAAAACATTTGTCTTCTGCCCAGTCATCAATCAAAGTGAAGCAAATATTGTGTGAGAAGTGCAATTTGTTAGTTGATAATGAAGAAGAATTTGCACTAACGAAGACATATTCTCTCGTTAACTGTATATCTATTCCTCGGTAGTTTCTGCACTAGTGCTAGACAGGACTACCCTTGAAACTCATCTAGGAGCGCTCTACTTCAGGACTTCAGGGAGAATCGACTCGACGGACATTGAACGACATACATAAGGAAGGCAACAATCCTCAAGCAGCTGCACACAAAAAAAAACCGAAGATCATCGTGGATGATTGATGCGAGGAAACGATTCTTTTGGAAGAACTGCTGGAATCCGCACAGTACATATGATGAGAGGTCTTGCTTAAAAAAAGCAGTTGCTAATACACTCGTCCATTGATGGCTTTGGTGTGTTTCATTCCCGAATTAATTTCATATCATAAAGCTTGGAAACGCGTTCGAGGCAACGATTGCCGGAAGAGTGGAAGAAAATATTCCTTAACTAGATGCTGTTTGTTGAACAGAAATCGAAAACTAATAACAGCTTTTTCTAGTACCCGCCTGTTTCCATGTAATCTGCGGTTAGTTTGCAACCCAACGAAAAATATTTCATAAAAAAAAATAGATGGTACACGGGTTGCTTCATCACCTACCTGTTAGCCACATATCATGTTTCTGTAAACTAAGTGTTCGTCATGTGATTGTTTAGACGACCTAGAAGTATAACGTCGTAAACGACCAATTTTCACTTATTGGTAGATTCTTGGACTTGGCATACTCGAGCTAGAGATCTGCTAATCACTGAACTCATTGCCGTCAGGGAGGAATCCACATCACTAGCTGGAAAACCTGCTTCCGATCCACGAAGGCCAGCGTTCGCCTATAGTGAAAATCTGCAATCTATCTAGCTGAGCTATCAAGTGATCCAAAGGGAATTAACTCCACCGCGATTGGACATGGTATTGAGAAAAACGAAATACAAATCCAAAAATAACAGAAGGGCCCAAACGCAAAAAGTGAAGACTTCCGTGAATGGCAACCATAGGTATCGAGTAGAATATAGTATAATATAATAAAAAATAACAGTGTTAAGTTCCGAACGGTGTGTGTATGCGTGTGAGTTCGGGTTATCTAAGTATCTAGTGGAGTAGGATGAATGCTGTTTGAATCTCTTTGGGCCTTCATAGTACTTGTTCATTGCTGAATTGTTAAAGCTGGATTGTATAATTTGTCTAATCGAACGGAAGCAATCAGAGGACATATGTAGAATGTAATCACTTGAAGACGTGACAAAGTTCAGCCCAACGGATATGACAAAGGATTACGCTGGATTGGAAAAATGATAAAAAATATGAGAACCGAAGAATAACAGAAGCCAAAAGGGATTTTTATGTGCACGCACATGACCTCACTTAAAGTTTGAACCATTTTCGTTTCCCACACTACAATGCCACGGATCTCTCTCATATGAGGGATCTCGAGCCGGTTAGTCGCGAGGCTACGTGGTGCGTCCCTAAAGGGAATTAACTCCACCGCGATTGGACATGGTATTGAGAAAAACGAAATACAAATCCAAAAATAACAGAAGGGCCCAAACGCAAAAAGTGAAGACTTCCGTGAATGGCAACCATAGGTATCGAGTAGAATATAGTATAATATAATAAAAAATAACAGTGTTAAGTTCCGAACGGTGTGTGTATGCGTGTGAGTTCGGGTTATCTAAGTATCTAGTGGAGTAGGATGAATGCTGTTTGAATCTCTTTGGGCCTTCATAGTACTTGTTCATTGCTGAATTGTTAAAGCTGGATTGTATAATTTGTCTAATCGAACGGAAGCAATCAGAGGACATATGTAGAATGTAATCACTTGAAGACGTGACAAAGTTCAGCCCAACGGATATGACAAAGGATTACGCTGGATTGGAAAAGTGATTCGTTTTGTTTCTCAGATTTCACTAATGATTAGGTTACAACTGAACTGTGGCTTATTCACTTTACTCGCATTCAATGGATTGAGCATCTACATGAACACCTCAGAGAACTAATAGATATCCCTAGTTGCATCTGGTACGTTCTACAAAGTTGATCTGCAATGAATGCTCACCGTGTCACACTTTGTTTCCTGCTCTTTGATATCCCACTTTTTCTAATGTGTCGTTAATTTTTTTTTCTTTTAATCTACTATATGCCCTTACACTCATTCAGGTTGTTCAGTATTTTCTTTTAATTTCACGAAGAGATCGGTCGGTCGACCGGTCGGCAGACAACTCTGATTACGTCCGTTATCGGATTTCCTAGTGGACTGACATTAGTCAGAAATATTTTCCGTTCGATAACTGGACAATCAGTTGTTTATTGATTTGGTAGTATTCTGTTTATACCCCAATAAGATGTTAGACTTATTTGTTGATAGATCCTAATACGATTGATAGGAACGACGTTTTTGATAAGGCTGTGTCTAGGGCGCCATTGATGGAAAATTCTGCAACCAAACCAAAATTTCAAAGGAATGAAAAGGAAGCCCGCGTAAACATTCCTATTTGTTTCGCTCAGGAGGACCTTCCTCTGTGAGATCAGTATAGCCGAAATAAAGTTTGATACATTTTATTATGTAGATATTACAAGTACGCTCTTTTAAAGAGCGCGTGTAGCGGCAGTGCTCGGAGACGCTCTACAGTACACATGGGAACGATCTTCATTTCCCAAGCTCATCAAGGCTTCCATCCCTTCGAGGTCTGCAAATTGATACTTGTTTAGAAGGATAGCAGCACCTGTAGCTCGATACACCCGTAGGCCACCGCGAGTCATTCTAAAGGCCAGCTATGCATTCAGTTACCTCCAACGGTGCTTAATGAAGACGAATGCATGGCACATCCCTCAGGGGTGGATCAGTGCCGAGAGCTTTATCCTTTTCCTACGCTCCTGTAAGTAAATGTTCTTCAGTTCAAAGCTTAAAATTCATAAAATAATGATAAAAAATATGAGAACCGAAGAATAACAGAAGCCAAAAGGGATTTTTATGTGCACGCACATGACCTCACTTAAAGTTTGAACCATTTTCGTTTCCCACACTACAATGCCACGGATCTCTCTCATATGAGGGATCTCGAGCCGGTTAGTCGCGAGGCTACGTGGTGCGTCCCTAGGTTGCGAATAGGGGGTTAATCGCGGACCAAAAGCAACCTTTGCTTCCCTGAGACGCAGGTGGATCCAGGGAATGGACACCCTGTTTCTGCTGCGCCGATCCATGCATGCGTGTGTGGGTGCGTTCTCGCTTTATGCGGATTGTATTCTACGAGTCAATTCGGCCAAAAGCCTGCAATCAAGTGACAGGGAAGCATATGGGAGGCGGTTAGGAGTCGCCTCCAACAAATAAGCTCCATGTCCACTCTGGGATAGCCTGGCAAGCTACCCGTGAGTATACCCAGTTCCCACGTTTAGAGCCCATCCAGCTAGCTATACGTGGGTATCAAAATGCTAAACACTAAAAAAAAAAAAAAAAAAAAAAAAAAACGGGGCTGTTTCTCCTGACCCCGGAAGGACGCCCAATTCTGCAGCGTTGCGTCGGACGAGTACGGAGAAGTTGCTGAAATCTCAGAGTCAATGGAAGCTGCCTGGATTACGAAAAACTGTGGTGACGATCTGTGCCTACAATGCACGTACACTTCCTTCCGAGTCCTCGATAGAAGACTTGCTCATGCAAGCAAGAAGGATAAGGTACGGCGTCATCGGAATGCCCGAGACGAGACGACACCACTTATTCAACGCCGTCTATGACACTGAAGAAGAACTGTTCCTCGGAATATGCGATAGTAGAGGAGTAGGCGGTCTCGGCTTTCTCGTCAACACGAGTTTGTCCATGAACATCCATTCATTCGAACAGCTTACAACCCGAATCGGACGTTTACGATTAAAAAGATGTGGATCAATACCGGCTTCGACAATCTTCGTCGGTCTATACGGACTTGGAGAAGTTGTACAGAGAAGACCAGACCATGACCTTCAAGGTCATTGGAGATTTCAATGCGAATATTGGAGCAAGAAGAACGTCTGAGGAACGTCACATTGGGACCCATGGATTAGAATGGAACGAGCAGGGTGAACGGCTTCCTGAGTTTATCGTGGCTGGCAAGACCATTCATGGTGACTCCCATTTCCAGGAGCCCCATCCTCAACGTGGAAGGTGGGAGTCTCCCAATAGAGAATCCAATGAAGAAATAGCTGTTGTCCCAAAATGCTGCATGGGATCAGACCACCGTCTTCTTGGCGCAAGATTCTATTTCTCGAGGAAAGGAGAAAAAGCCGCTAAATTCAAAAACCGAAGTCTCACAAATAAACTGGGACTTATTCAACTCATTAGTCGGCTGTTGAAAAGATGCCGTTGTCAATTGCATCGACGGAGAATACAATCGGCTCATTCAACATCTTAACGTTAGCGCTATGAAAGCTGAGAGTTCGAGAGTCACCAAGAGACATGTCTCCAGAAATACTCGAGCTGATACTTCAGCGTGGAATCCCACGAGCTGCAGACTATCGCGAACTAACGTCCAAACTTGGGAAACAATGCAGACAGGCGATAAAAAAAGATCTTTAAGAAAGAAGAGTAGCAGTAATGGTCGAAGCTGCAGAGGTTGGGAAAAGCATTCGCTAAGCTCGCCGAAGCTTCGCCAATTACAAGACCATTATGATTGCACCCCGACGCCCGACGGAACAGTTGCAACAGCAGCGTGGAATCGCACGGGCTGCAGGCAACCTCGAACTAACGTCGAAGCTTACGAAACAATGCAGACAGGCGATAAAAGAAGATCTTTAAGAAAGAAGAGTAGCAGTAATGGTCGAAGCTGCAGAGGTTGGGAAAAGCATTCGCTAAGCTCGCCGAAGCTTCGCCAATTACAAGACCATTATGATTGCACCCGACGCCCTACGGAACAGTTGCAACGTCCATAAAGGCAATGGAGAAAATCATTCACGAATACTACCCAGGTCTCTTTGATAGCCATTTCCACCTTCCTCCAAATGAAATAACGGAGGATGGTTATGTTGTACCACCGGTTCTCCCTTCCAAAATCCAACATACATGCCATTTCGTCGGTGAAAAATCGAACAGCACCAATCTGGACAGGATAAGAGCAGGACATCTGAAGAACCTTCTACCAGTCCTCATAAACACACTGGCTCGTCTCTTATCACGCTAACTGTCTGAATGCAAGGTCCCCACTCAGTGGAAGACCAGCAAGACCGCGTTATTGTTTAAGGGTGACTTACATGATATAGGCAACTATCGCCCAATCTGCTTGCTGTCTCTCGTCTACAAGCTTTTCACTCGAGTCATCCTGAACAGGATTGACAGAACACTGGACGAAGGACAGCCATGTGAGCAAGCAGGGTTTTTAAAAGAATTTTGTACGATGGACCACATTCACACGATAACAAGGCTCACTGAAGTATCGCGAGAGTACAAAAGACCGCTCTGTCTCACTTTCATCGATTTACAGAAGGCCCTTGACTCAATTGTGATAGAAGCAGTCATGGAAGCCCTTGGTAGTCAAGGAGTCCCTACTCAGTACATAAAGATGCAGGTGGTACACTACAATGTCTTTGGTATGGAATGTTCTATGATTTCTGGGCAGGAAGGATTGAGTTTGTTGTGTTTGCTTGCTTTGCCTTAGCTCCATTGATTTCATCGTTTCTTTTACATAGTCAATGCTGTCATTGAATCGTAAATCGTAGTTAGTGGCCTCATAAATTTCCATCGTTGCCTATTTGAGAAAAGCGGTCCAAACACCATTCAGTTGAACTCACTGACAAATAATTGAGAAATCAAAATTTTTTTAATACCTTTTGAACGTCCTGCATCCTTCATAGTATAACTCAACCGTAGTGCCTCAACCCGCTTCTCCCAGCCCATCCACATCGAATGCGCCAATTTTTCAATATATTTGTTTAGGTAATATCTCATTTATCGCTTGAATATGATTACAATTTAAACCATTGACTTGTAGTCGAGAAGAATTTGACCCCGAAACGATTTGATCTATGTGATCGATCAATGTCTGATCTTATTTGGTATTTTGTTATTCGTTCTACTTACTTTGTGGTTCTAAGGAAAAAAGAGCGTTGTGCACCCACAAAGAAGTGCGAGACGTGCTCTTTGCCAATGTTCTTCTCGCATGACTTTTAGCCAAAACTCTTGTCAGTCGTGGTGACAGTTGGTGTTCGGCTTTTATCAATTAACATCAACGTTGAAATAAAATTTACGAGTGGAAGCAACATAGGCTACTGAACTTCTCATTTGTCTTTCGTTCCTTTCATTCATTCATATGGTCTCGCTTGTCATTTGTTTGGAGTTCTTGAGTACCTTTCTCACCGCTCACATCAACTTGAACGAATTTGTGTGTAGATCCACCTGCCACTTAAGAACTTTCTCTTCCTTCTAAGTGTTGATAAAAGCTGCTCGAGTTTATCCTTTTTGGAGTCCTCTGATAGCTCTCCTAGAACGTTCCTAGATCTTCACAACGGGTAATCGTGGGGCTTTGTGGATGGACAAAAGCTTTTCGGAAGTTTATCTGGTAACAGTTTGCCAAAACCAGAATAATGATAGTCTAGTTGGTTCAGGCGGGATTCGACCAGAGGCCATGCATGTATTGCAGAGAATCTTTATCCATTGCTCTATTCGCGTCATAGTTGGCTCATTGATAAGTGTTGAGAAGAAAAGGTCTAATCTCCTCAATAGTGCTGTAAAATCAGGTTTCCTTGTGACGACACGTCCCAATGTTTTTGATTTCTTCATCTTAACGAAAACATCTAAAAAATCCCATCGATGATTCTTGAAGGTATATGAAAAACCTGAGACTATGCTACTTTTTCGGTTTGTTCAAGAAGAACCCAAGTACAGTCTTTCACTTTGCATACCGGACTTATCTATTCCGGAAAATTGTTGTTTATTCAGTTTGTTCTGCGCATTCTCTTATGTGGATCGTGGACGTGAATGTTTACACATAGATGATTCACGATTCACATTTTTCTTCATGTAGCGACGATTGATCGAGTGAATGTGATTGCTTAGCGCAAAACGGACGCACACCGTTTAGCGCAGCTCCCCGAATGAAACGCGAGCAGTTTTCCGTCGGCTGTGGACTTTCTGGTTTTTTCATGTTAGAAAACGATTTTTAAATAATTAGAGTGGTTTAGCTAACGCATCCTATTAGTAGTGTTACTTTGCACACCATCGTACTCCGGAACCATGTCAAGGGAGCGGGTAGCACAGCGATAGTGATGTCCGTCATCACGAACATGGTGCCAGTTCGATTCCACTGCAGGGCAACCAAGCCTGTCATACCTCTGGGGTCGGCAAATTGGTACGTACTTGTTCGACAAAAATCACTCCCTGCAATCCAATTGGGAACGTTCCAACCCGGCTGCGTCAGGACTCCAGGGAGAATTGCTTGTTCAGCATTCTACGACACTCAAGATGAAATGAAAATCCTTAAGCAACAGCCGAAGCCACACATAAAAGTTGGAAAATCTTTGTGGACAGTGGATGCGAGGAAACGAATCGAATGTGAGAGGTGCTGGGATCTGCAGAGCAGACAAGAAGATGAGTCATATAAAATAAAATGAAAAAGGGGGACTTAGGGATTGTGAACATAATGGAATTGTTGGAAAGTCTTTGCTCCATCATTTGATGGGTGTGAGTGACATGTATGCTAGTGTTTATTGTAGGCAACAGTGGTGGTCCATCGAACAAACACGTTGTTGTCAGGACTTGGATATTCCATGACCATAATGATTAGAATGAAATAACAGGTAATTGTTAGCCAAACAACTGGTCAGCAAATGTTTCCAAACAAAAAGGGTTTTTCGTAATCCGTTAGGTGCAGGGAATGGCTATTTTGGTCTCACCTCTACTGTTTTGGTCTGCTTTCGAATAAGTATACGTAGTGCTATAACAAAAATTTTGGAACTCACTGAACTGGAAATGGTCACTGTAGTGTCCATACTGACGTTTGGTCCAGACTGCTGTGAATACTGCGGTGTCGATACGGGGAGCTATGTGTTAATCATGGGATCGACTTTAGTATGGGCAACAGTGCTCAGTGCAACTGAACGACCGTATGCTAAAATGGTCTCTGAAGTATCTGTGTCTCCTAGTGAAAATCTTACAAGTATTATAGGCTGTGGTAAGATTGTCCTGTGGATCTAATAATGTTAATCCTTATGAATATAGTGGAAATGAAGCGCTAAAGAAAAAGTCTATTTGATGAAAACTGAGTAAACTCGCTCAAATCGGTCACTCATAGTTGAGTCAACTCGTAATTTCTAAGGTTCTTTGTTACATCCAAACAAATTTCGAAGGTCTAGATTCGATTCAGATCAAGAGGAAATAAGAGAGGAGTTAAAGTTCAGATAATCTCTATCGATTTCTGGTCTGCCTACCTTATTTTTCACGTTCGAATTCTACCACGTTTCTTTTATGGCTTTCTAGGCTTCCCAGTTCGGAAATGAATCATTCCAATCGGTCATTGTTTATCAAACATTCGAAGACGCTTTTGAAAAGAGTTCTGTCACTTCATCGTTGTCACATACTTTTGGGAGCCGACTTTCACTTAACATCGCTATGAATAGTCGATATATTACGTGGTCGATAAGTTATGATCAGGTTGATATAAAGCTCTATTCCGCTAGTTTCGACGCATTGGGCATTCCACCCTATTGGATTCAGTTCAAATCATTCCGGATCTGAAGAAAGCGAAGGCGCACAAGTGTTAGCAGAATAGAGATTTGTATCAACTACATGAAAGCTTATGGAGGAAATAGTGCATTGGCAACTACATTGGGCTTTGATATTGCCGTCAAGCTCAGTGAATTCAATGTTGTTTCAGATTACTCCTTTTCTCTACAGAAACGGTAAGAGAGTGGAGCGACCGAGATCTCATAACGTGCCGTGGAAGTCGTGCCCTGGGATACGTCCTGATGAATAATGGTGAGACTCTGCTGTTTTCATTTGCAATATTTCGAATATGTTCAGGCTCTGTTTATGGCCTTGCTCTTAACGGAACGGCTTCAATGAAAACGTACGATCGATTGGTGCTAAAATCAATCGATACGTATGTTTTTCACTGCGGTGTTAATTGAAAGGATGTCTTCACGAAATATTCGGAGGATATCTTCATTGTAGAAACGACAGCCATGTATTGTACCTGGTAGAATTAGGAAGGAAGTACCCGTCCAATCATTGAGAAATATTTCAATAGCAGATGATAATTTTTTCTTGCCTTGATATCCACTCAAACAACGAATGATTTCCTCTTATCGGAATTATTAGAAATAAATATTTTACATAACCCATCTCCTACATTTACTGTGCAGATCACAGCACTTTTCGTACTCGATTCGTTTCCTCTCATCTATCATTCACTAGAGTCTTCTAACTTTTTTCGTGTGGTTCGCTTGTTACATGAGGATTTTCCTCTCGTCATGAATGTCGTTGAATGCTCGTCCAGTCGATTCTCACTGAAGTCTTGAAATAGCTGCGCTAGAACATTTACACTTGAATCGCAGAGAGTGAACACTTTCCAGATACGTTTGGTGCGTTTCCCGACTCGGGAAAGATAGGGGTTTATTGCGCTCGAGACAGGTTCGAACCGCCACTGTGCTCATGATGACTAGCATCATTACTGCTCCGCTACCCGCTTCCTGAATAATAAATGTTATAAACAATAACTATTTGTAGTCTTTTGTTGTTCAGTGATTTTGATTGAAAATAGTGTGAGTGTAATACCAAGCGTGTCTCAATATGAATTTAAATTGTCCAGGTTGTGTAATGGATCTTGAAATCTGGATACAGCTGTTGTTGCCTAGAGAAAAAACATTCACACAACTGAAATATGAGTGCAAAAGGTTAGGGCTCTGCTGTCCACGTTTCAGTTTTCATCTACTGAGCCTGGCCTAGCTAATCGCCAAGTTGCACCATACCATCGACGAAAATAGTATGAACGGAGCAGATAGAAGAGCAGACTTGTTGAAGTAGGCATAGAAATATGTTGTGCTTAGTGCTGATGGCAGCGTTAGATAAAAAACTAGCTGAGAGAAACGAAGAGCAAGTGCCTTCGTGGTGCAGTGTGTAATGCGCGAGCCCTCGGAGAGGAAAATCGTGGTTCGAGCTGGCCCGGTGTCCAAGTTTTGCGCATATCTCAGCATCGTTGTGGTTGTTATGCTTAGCTATAGACCAGAAGTATGGACATGGACCAATGACGACAAACCGAGTCGTTATGTAATGAAACGAAAGATGGGTAACAATTGAGTTTTTTTCAAGTGGGCACTTCCGGTGAGCCCGAGTACAACATTCTGTAGCTTTGGAACTCTATTGTTTCTTTTTTATATAGAGTTGAGAAGTTTGTCAGGTAAAGTCTTATTTTTCAGCCGTTCCACTGGCAATCGAATGTGAATGTGCAGCATGTGGGTGTGGATGACATGGTGCTGCTCAGCAAGCTCACTGAGCAGGCCATCGTCGATAACCTAAGGAAGCGGCTGCATGGAAACAGTATCTTTGTGAGTTCACTCCGTAGGCAAACTTATCATGATTTCATATATGACTTTGTTAATTGGAAAATAATGTAAGAAAAGATGAGCACAGGTAGTGTTCTGGCAGAGATGCCGTTCAATAAGACGCACAAGGCTCTGGCTTGACTATGTTCCTGGTTAGTCAAGTCTCCCATCTTTGTGGAGTTTGTAAATTGGTATCAGACTTATCGGGGACTAGCTTGCTTTCTCTAATCCACAATAGATCGTGCATGCCTGTGATGGAAAACTGGGAACACATTAGCGCGGCAATCCTAAGATTCCAGGGAGATTCTACTCAGCATTTAACGACTTTCATAAAGAATACCAAAATCCTCGATGGAAAGAAAAATCCAGACGGCGGTACGAAGACCTCCGTGGTTAACAGATAGGAGGAAATTCGAATCAAAGTTCTGGAGTCCACACAATTTGTTTTGTCAGTTGACGTTGAAAATATGACATAAACACCTCCATAAAGATTTTCTTTCTTTCATAAATTGTTTCTACCCACATCTTAGTATTCGTTCTTTGATGAGCTTACACGAGGTTGATAACAATATTTATTATCGGCTAACGTTTCGACGTCTTCGTCTTCATCAGAGCCGATGATTCGAGTCGATGGTCCACGCTTGTTATTCGTCTCGATGTGGCGGCTTCGCCTTCGTGTCGAGTTAGGCCTTCTTCAGCTGTCCATCTCTTCGAATATCTTAGTATTTTGTAGTTATGAATTCTTAAGGTTTTGAGTGGCAAATTTTTAGAGATTTTCACTACTAAAAAAATTGACATTGAAAGGTATTTGCGTAGAAATAAGTGGACATTCAAGTAATACGACGGGCTAGATATCATCGACGTTGTTCTGAGTTATTGATTAAGGTAATCAATGGCTTATGATGCAGTTCATCAGGAATGAAGGTGCTGATTCGACTGATTTCGCAAATGCAGTAAAATTCAAGTATTTCAGACCTACATCGGTCCAGTATTGATTTCTGTGAATCCATTTAAGCAAATGCCATATTTCACCGAGAAGGAGATGGATCAGTATCAAAGCGCAGCACAGTATGAGAACCCACCTCATATCTATGCCGTGGCCGACAATATGTACAGGTGAAACTTTACCTCTAATCGTTTCCTAGAGAATTTGTTACAAATGCCTTTTTTGTACTTGCCTTAACACTTGGATGATCTGTCCGACGTCACGGAAATCTGTGAAGGGTCGTGCAAAATTTTCCATTTAAATGGTATTTTGCTGATAATGCAAGGGGTCAGAGGAAGCTAGCGATCAAATTTCCTTCTAGTGCGATGTTTACAAATAAATAAGCGTTCAGTACTGAAGCCACATTAACACATCATACAAAAGATGCACTTGCTATGTATGCGTGTCGGATCAAAATGGGCGATGTGCATTGCATTCAGTGCATTTTCTTATAAGTGCTTTATTTTCTTACACTCCCATTTCAATCTGCATGAGGTGTCATATTTATCATAAAGAACAGAAGGTTATACAAGTACAATAATGAATTCAAAAGAAGCTACAGAACATTTCCAAATGCTCACGTAAATGGGTTTGTACGATGGGCCATTAGAACCATAGTAACTGCAAGGAAATGGTAGCGTGCATGTTGTGCATAGCTCTTCAGCCATAGAGCGAGAATTTTTAAATAATATTGTTACATTTTCAGTCCACTAAGTCCTCTGTTGGAAAATATTTGTCGATGGTTGAAAAACTAGCAATCCCGAAAAGCCCCGCTCCGAGCTGCAGTCCCATAAATTTGAGTGTCGTTCGTTATGCGTTGAAAAACGCTTAGGCCCTAATCGCTTTTGGCGGATTTACACTTATAAATGTTACTAGTAAGTGGAAGTAACTTTGAGTTATGGGAAAGAAGAGAATCGAACTTGACGTAGTAATGGACAGTTTTATACGATAAAAAAGGCTGAATTCCATTTCTAGTTGTATTTCTACTTATTTCTCTTTTAAACCCGTTGCCTCAATGAGTGGTCACGTCAAAACACTGTAATAAAGAGGCGGAATTGTTTTCAGGAAATAAATTCATGGACAGACCTCCAAATATTTGGAAATTTAAAAATACTGATTTCTTCACAAACGGCCAATAATTTCTTGACAATCGATGTACATGAGGAATTGGGAATCTTATGTACTTATAGAATAAATTTCGCTTCGTAGTTGCAAGGCTACATGTGGCGCAGTGTTCGGAGGCACCTTACAATACAACATGGGATCGATCCCTGCGCACCAGGCCCACCAAGCCTTTCCATCCTTCCGAGGTCTATAGGTAGCAGACTTGTTTGGGAGGACAGCAGTACTGGCTGTGTACATCGGTAGCCCACTGCGATTCATTGTAAAGGCCAGATATGCATTCAGTCATCTCCAACGATGCTTAATGAATTCCATGATATGGAGCATCTCTTAGGGGTTGATCAACGCCATGAGTTTTATCCTTTTTTCTCCTATAGAGCTTATGGTAAACATCCTTTTTCGAAAGTTTCATTTTATTTTTAGATTGTTTAGAAATGGAATTAAAGTTAAATCGTGCGTTGTTTTTGGAACCCAACAAGTAGAGCAGCGCAATATTATAGCTTTTACTCATGAAGACCGTCAAGCATACTGTGAATGTGAAGGTTCCAACTGCTGAAAGTTATACAATCAATTCTTCTTCCTTTCCTACCATTATTTACTCTTTATTGATTTTTTTTTGTCGTTATTGAGTCAAAATGACAATCACACACTAGCAGAAGTTTTTCCTATTTTGTCTTCACACAATGCTGCCCAAAGAGAGGGTGCACTCAGAAAGTTTTCAAGAACGCATTTCCAATGCCTAGCAACTTTTACCGATTGTCATAGAGGTCAGCATGAATGAGTACCGTAGTGGTAACATACTGAAGCGAAATTTCTCATTAGTCCATGGCTTTCAGTTTCAGAATGTATAAAATTTGCTGTGAAAACCAGCGGTTAAGAGCGGTCATCGAAATGAAATGTTAATTCTGAAGGTTCATAGATTCATAGCAGTGTAGCTTAGAAATGCAGAAATATGCTGATCGACAACGAATCCCAGTGCGTTATCATCAGTGGTGAGAGCGGTTCGGGTAAGACAGTGGCCGCAAAATTCATCATGAGCTACATTTCACGGATTTCTGGAGGCGGTCCAAAGGTTCAGGTTAGCTGTTGTAGATTTGTGTCTTTTTATCTTGGAAAACTTTAGCTCCTAGATTAGCGCGAACTCTATTCCAGCCGTTATTTCTTTACGAAGAATGATATAGGAAACTAAAGAAACTGTTATCAAATGAATCATCTCTTAAAAATCCATATTGGCGTTAAGTTCTGAGAAAAATGTGCTTAGAAATGAACTATATTCATTGATCTGAATCATAAGATCTTTCATGACGGCGCTTCTCATTTCAATTCCTTTATTTGTGACGCAAATTTTGGGTTTTTTCTAGTCCTATTCTGAGGTTTAAGGCATTTTTTGTAAGTTTGTATTTATTAAAAACAATTTGAATCGCCGGTATATTTTTCGCACCTTGTTTTTTTTCTTCGAATAACTGTAGTATGGATAGAAGAAGGGTTTAATGTTCAGCACGTCAAAGATGTGATCCTACAATCGAATCCGCTTCTGGAAGCATTTGGCAATAGCGCTACCATCCGTAACTGGAACTCGTCCCGTTTCGGCAAATATGTACAGATCGTATTCGGACGAGGAGGAGAACCAATTGGGGGGAAGGTATGTTTGGACCGGTTTTCTAAGCAAAACGTGAATAATTCTTATCGTTGATATCATTCTCATATCGGTAGTGGTATCGTTTAACGTCCGATACTCGTTTTTCTTTTGATTACTTCTTGTAATTTTGTATAGCCAGAAAAGTTGAAGAATTGAGGTATTCATATTACTATACAAGGGAATTTACCGTTCCGCCCTAGATATGAAGTGATCTTTCTGAAATGTTTCTTCGATTTTAAATCTCTATCAAGTTGAAATTCATCGTATTTGTTCTAAATATGTCAATGTCCATGCTAGTAGTATTGAAATTTACGAGCTTCGGGAAACCCACTTTTAGAGTGGGTGAGGAAATTATTGAAGAACGCGACATTGAAAACCCAAATTGCAGTTTTGTATTGCTTCTATCGATAGCTTTCACGTGAAACATGCTGTGGCGAGAACGATTTGCTCTTAGCTTTGGTGAAAGCTGTAAACACAATCGATTTAACCTTACTTAGTTAACCAGGAATACTAAAATAGTTATTGTCGTTTCTTCAGCATAGAAACATTATTTTTACCTTACGGAATCGTTAACTGACTAGGCATACAATTTCTAACACATGGAATGTTGTTTATTCGTTTAGAACAATTGCAGGTGACGAACTTCTTGTTGGAAAAATCGCGAGTAGTTCGCCAGAATTGTGGCGACCGAAATTTTCACATTTTCTATCAGCTCTGCGCTGGTGCTGACAAAAATATCAGATGTAGGCTGTTTCATCTTCTCGCCATATTTTTTTCTTAAAAGAGTTTGGTTTTAGGTTTTTTAAACACACGTTCTTTAACAATTGTTTTTTATTTCATATATTTTATTGAAACTATCATGAGCCATGGGCGCGTGTGACACAGTGCTAAAAGGCAGAACTCTGGACCGCAGGTGTCTATGATGGGGAACGAACGCACTATCGTCCTTTCCGGGGAGTAACGCGTTCACCACCATTGCAAATATCTCAGTATCGTTGCAGTTATATTTCGCATTATAACCTGCCATTAAAAATATTAGGCAGTATTTAAAACGCTTAAGATTGTGATTATAACTAAAAGCCTCAGCTTAACTGGGTTCATTGCCGATTTGCGCTCCTCAGATCAATCCCGCTGACGGGTGATTGCTGATGGCAGAGACCGATAGAACTAGCTGAGAGACAGGCGAAACGAAGGACCCGCATAGTGTGGTGGTGAACGCGTTACTCCTCAGAAAGGACAATAGCCCATTCGTTCTCCATCATAGACACCTGCGGTCTAAAGTTTTGCAAATATCTCAGCATCGTTGTGGTGATATCTTCGTTGTGAAATCTTTGTCTAGTTCACGAAGATTCTTTATATACTGAGTAGCGACTCCCTGACTATAAAGGACTACCATAACTACTATCTCAACTGAGTCAAAAAGCATTTCTTAAGCCGAAAAAAGTGACATGGAGCCGTCTCTTGTACTCGTGATACTTCATTGAGTCTTGTTATCGTGTGGATGTGTGTCCGTCGTACTAAATCCTTTTCGAAGCCCTTCTTGTTCGCGTGGCCGTCCTTCGTCCAGCGTTTTGCCAATCCTGCTTAGGACAACTAGAAGAAAGAGTTTGTAGACGACAGATATCTTGAATGACTGGGCGATGATTATCGATATCGTGGATCTTATATTTTTTTTTTATTAGTAATGCGCTCTTGCTCTTCTGTTCCGTAGAATAGGAACCTTGAATTCTGACAAGTAACGTGTAAAGTGCTTAGTTAGTGCGTATGTAAGGACTGGAGGAATGTTATTCAGATGGTCGGGTCTTATCTTCTTCCGGGCCGGTTTTCGATTCTTCGTCGACGAAGTAGAATATCGGATTTCGAAATGGAGAACCGGTGGTACAACATACCCATCCTCCGTTATTTCATATGACGAAAGGTGGACGTGGCAATCGAAGAGATCTGAGTAGTATTCGTGAATGGTTTTCTCCGGTGCATTTCTGGACGCCGTTATTGTTCCGTCTGGGCGTCGGAGTACAATCATTGTTGGTCTTGTAATTGATGAAGTTTCGGTGGCCGTTGCGATTTCTTTTCTCAGCCACTGCATTTTCTGTCGTTACTGCTACTCTTCCACCGTAAACCATTTTTTTTCTCGTTTTTCTTTGGAGCTTCTCATGTGCAGACGTTAGTTGGTGGTTGTCCACGGCTTGTGCGATTTCACCTTGGCGTATTAGTTTGAGTATTCCCGAAGACAGACGCCTCTTTGTGATTTTTGAATCTCAACTCTTAGCGCGTTATCATGAAGATGTTGAATGACCTGGTCAAAATCTTCAACGAATTTGTTGGTAATGCTATCTTCCCAGTGAACCAGTGCGTGCTCTGATTAAATTCTAGTTTGTCGTGGTTTTGACTGTTCATTCCCGGAATTTCATGGCTTTCCGTCCTTTCCGCGAAATATACCGTCTGGAGAAGGCGATGGGTCGATCCCGTATAAAATTTTGAGACAACATAATAGTCTCCCAATGAAGAGTACCATAATAAAATAAGCACATTGTGAGAAATCGAACGTTTTTATTTTACCGATGTTGCTATAGCAGAAGAATATAGTAGAGTAATTATGTGCGGTACAAAATAAAGAATCAAAAATGTGTGAGCCATTCTATACCTTAGGATACGAATCATAGGCTCGCGTAGGCTTACCTTTCTCAGTCGTATGTGGCTCACACTGTGGGTGGTGTTCTAAAGTTTGTTGTGAGTAGCTGGTCGAAATTGACTGGTACAGAAAAGGAAAACGTACTCAGATTTTAGCGACCCTCGGAATCGGGGACCTCGATTATTACAATTACCTGAACCACAGCGGCGTCTTCAGAGCCCCGGACACCGACGATGCCAAGGAATTCCAACAAACGCTGGTAGGTGGTTATAAATTAAGAAAGGTATCTATGGATACTAACAGACACTGATAACCGTTTCTCTGGATGCTAATGTGTTCGTACTTTCTCACCCTAATAAGCTCTGTGTGAAACAAGAAATTCTTGGTTGGTTCATCAATTTTTTATGACTGTTTAAAAATTTGCAAGGGGACTATCTGTCTCGCACTCCACATCCATGTAGTAAGCAAGAAAATCATTCTGTAGAGGAGAATGTGTTTCAGGAATGGTAGAAATGAAAAGGTTTTCGCTTTGGTTTTGGTTTTTTATGGTTGAGCTAATCGATGTGGTGCGATTCCTTTCAGCATGCGATGAAGGTGGTGGGCCTCAGCGAGGAGACGCAGCTGGAGATTCTGAAGCTGGTGTTGGCCGTTCTTCATATTGGGAACATCACCTTTGTGGAAGAGAACAACTTTGCTGCCGTCGAGGCACCTGATTGTGAGTTAGCTAATTGATTCTCATTGTTGTATACGAATTTGAGAAAGTGATTTTATTCAAATAAAGTTAAACCTTTCTAATTAATAAAAGTATTTGTGTGAAAGGAAACTACGTTTGGATTTATGTTCGATTTATTATTTGTTGGATTATTCATCATTTCTTCATCTGATACAGTTAAAGTTTTAAATTATTATGGTTATGTTGTTTAATCTTTCTAATCATGAGTTAGCTCAAACGGGTATCATTCGTTCCTTCTTTCTCATGTAAACGTTATCCCTTACCCTCTGTTCACTCAAGAGATACAAAGAGGACAACACTTTTTTTTTTTTTAACCTGATCCCTTATACTTCGCGTTTTCGTTGAGAACATAACCGAGGGTGGCTCACCTCATTTCTTTCCATTGCAGATAACCCTTCTGTGTGAGCATGGTCTCATCGTAATAGATCACAGTTCGATATTTAAGGAAAGGAAATTGAAATCTTATAGACTTTTAAACCACCAAATATTGACTCCTTTATTTCTGCTTTCAGTTTTGCAGTACCCAGCGTTCTTACTCGGCCTATCAACTGAATCCATTCGGCACAAACTGACAGCGCGAAAGATGGAAAGCAAGTGAGTATCCATATATATATATTGATAATACAGAGTTAATTTGTTCCAAAATCTGTTTTTTTTTTAAAGAGAACACATACTTTGTGAATGCTCTTTGTCTCTTCACACTCACTGCGTTTTTATTGAGGTACTTTTCTTTCGTGAGTGTTTATTAAAAATGTTCTGTTGCTTGTGAGTTATCGGAAAATCCCTGAAGTTCTTCTTTACTAGTGGAGAAAGGGGACCAATGCTATAGTCACTGTGTCAACACACTATTTGGCCTAAAGTGAACTGACGGACTCACCATCCTCTCAAGCAGTAGAGAAATTTTTTATATCACCACAATTTCTTGGATTTACGGTGATTCGTGTCGACAGGAATAGAGAGACAAAGGAGTAAGAATTATGCCTTAAATAGTCCCTCATACCCGGAGGATTCTTTTGTTCTCGTTATTATTACGTGACTCGACATCACATATATCACTTAGTGTAGATCCCAGCACTTTTTGTATTCGATTCGCTTCTTCGCATCCGCCACCACCATCCGCAAAGGTCTCCGGTCTTTTTTGCGTGTGGCTGAAGCAGCCGATTTGAGAAATTTTTTTTTTCTCGTCACGTATGACTTTGAATGCTGAGCCAGTCGATTCTTCCTCCGTCATGGTATTGGATAGCCGTTCTAGAGGGTTCTCACGTGGATTGCTGAGAGTGAACGTGTTCTACAGAAATCTGGTACCGACTCTTTACTTTGGAGGTTGAGCCGTTCATGGGATTAGCGGGATCACTAGCACTAGGCTACCCATTTCCATGCCTAAAAGAATACTATTAGTAATTCATAAAATTGAAATAATCAGGTAGTGAGAACGTAGTAAGAAGAATCGGACCAAAGCTTTTGGTTGATTGTGAACGAACACTTATCAAAAGATATTCAGCTTATAACTAACCAAGGAGAAGATATCACTATAGTTTTCTTAATATAAAATCTATTCCTAAAGAAGTCGATAAATGAGGAGCTATAGATCAATATATTATATTCTAAAGATTTCGTCCAGATAAATTTCTAGAAAAGCAAGATTTTTGAGTAAAAAACCTTTTTTTCATGACTAGCAGAAATTTCTGCTTAAGTCCGATGATTGGACATTTGGCAGAGCATAATGCATGTCGTGTACCCATCGTCTTGTGAGCGAATTCTCGAATAGAAAATGACGGAGAGCCCTGATCATCATATAATTGTTGATGATTTCTTCTGAGGAAACAGCCGAAGCCGAGGTGGATATAGAGTGTCAAGAATCTGTTTGAAGGGAAAGAAAGAACGTATAAAAAAATAGAAAAAAGAAAGCAGACGTGTAAACTTGCTTTTTTCTTTTGTAATATCATGAAAGAATTCTCATCTCTACAGAAATCTGGTACCGACTCTTTACTTTGGAGGTTGAGCCGTTCATGGGATTAGCGGGATCACTAGCACTAGGCTACCCATTTCCATGCCTAAAAGAATACTATTAGTAATTCATAAAATTGAAATAATCAGGTAGTGAGAACGTAGTAAGAAGAATCGGACCAAAGCTTTTGGTTGATTGTGAACGAACACTTATCAAAAGATATTCAGCTTATAACTAACCAAGGAGAAGATATCACTATAGTTTTCTTAATATAAAATCTATTCCTAAAGAAGTCGATAAATGAGGAGCTATAGATCAATATATTATATTCTAAAGATTTCGTCCAGATAAATTTCTAGAAAAGCAAGATTTTTGAGGAAAAAACCTTTTTTTCATGGCTAACAGAAATTTCTGCTTAAGTCCGATGATAGGACATTTGGCAGAGCATAATGCATGTCGTGTACCCATCGTCATCATGTGAGCGAATTCTCGAATAGAAAATGATGGAGAGACCTGATCATCATATAGTTGTTGATGATTTCTTCTGAGGAAACAGCCGAAGCCAAGGTGGATATAGAGTGTCAAGAATCTGTTTGAAGGGAAAGAAAGAACGTGTAAAAAATAGAAAAAAGAAAGCAGACGTGTAAAATTGCTCTTTTCTTTTGTAATATCATGAAAGAATTCTGATTGAACAACCCAATTTTTCAGATGGGGCACGGAAACTGAGCAAATCGACGTGACGTTGAACGTCCAACAAGCAAATTACACCCGAGATGCTTGGGTGAAGGCGATTTACGCCCGAATTTTCGATTACTTGGGTAAAATTTATGTAGTTATTTTCCCTCCTTTTGCCTTAATTTTGTTTTACTCTGAATGAATCCATTTCCGGTTCAAATGCTATGTCAGATCTTTTTAATTTTTTATCATTATAAATAAACAATTATGGTTATTTGTGAAATGTACTTACTATGCTGAGATATTTACAATGATCCGGTCCGCAGAATTCTGATTGAACAACCCAATTTTTCAGATGGGGCACGGAAACTGAGCAAATCGACGTGACGTTGAACGTCCAACAAGCAAATTACACCCGAGATGCTTGGGTGAAGGCGATTTACGCCCGAATTTTCGATTACTTGGGTAAAATTTATGTAGTTATTTTCCCTCCTTTTGCCTTAATTTTGTTTTACTCTGAATGAATCCATTTCCGGTTTAAATGCTATGTCAGATCTTTTTAGTTTTTTATCCTTATAAATAAACAATTATGGTTATTTGTAAAATGTACTTACTATGCTGAGATATTTACAAAGATCCGGACCGTAGGTGTCTGCAGTAGGGATCGAACTCGCTTCTACCCTTTCCGGAGACTAACGCGTTCATCACCGCACCATGCGGGTTCTTCGTCTCGCCTTTCTCTCAGCTGTGTTATTAACCTATTGGTGTTCTCAGCAATCATCCGTGAACGGAATTGATCTTGAGGACACAAATCCGCATTAAATCCCGTTAACCTGAGTCTGTGACATAAATCACAATATAGTCACCTTATTTACTGCCTATAGCTATATGATTGTAAAGTTTCTTTGTTTCTTCCATTATATGTCGTCGTATTTTTCCGTCATCATTACTTTCCAGTCAGTGTTTAAGTCTTTTCAATTGCTATTTCATGTACATGGTTTCTACTTTTGTTATTTAATACTACATTGTATGTGACTCGGACTTCTCCCAGCACCACTTGGTTTTCAGTGACTTCGGTGAACAATGCTATTCAAGTCGCTGAAGGTTTGGATACGAGTCTTTCCATTGGTATACTTGATATTTACGGGTTCGAAATATTTGAAAACAATGGATTTGAACAGTTTTGGTGAGTTTGTTAGATGTTATTTGTACAGTGTGAAGCTTATAGCTACCGTGTTTTATCGCACAATATCGATTTTTACAAATGTATTATTTTTTCTCATTATTTTTGCCACTGTTAACATTCATAGACTGCTTAGGTTAAAACAGACAACAATCCCAGCTATTTTAAACGAGTTTCAGTATCAACTTTGTGAACGAGAAGCTACAACAGATCTTTATTGAACTAACACTGAAAGCCGAGCAGGAGGAGTACGTACGGGAGAAGATTCGTTGGCAAGAGATTGAATACTTTAACAATAAGGTTGTATGCGACCTTATCGAAGCGAAGAAACCTCCTGGTAATGTTTAGATGGATTCTTTATGTTTAACAAATGTTTTCGGTAAAAACAAAACATTTTGCTTTCTTCTTAGAGCGGGCAAATAATCTGAAACAGCTTTAGGTTTGAACAAACAGCTCTACACAAGCGCGGCATAAGTAATCAATGCAGAAAATGAGAAGTGAATTAATAAATAAAACACAGATTGTAAATAGAAAATAAGGAGTCGGAATCAATATTTGAACAAACAGCTCTACACAAGCGCGGCATAAGTAATCAATGCAGAAAATGAGAAGTGAATTAATAAATAAAACACATTGTAAATAGAAAATAAGGAGTCGGAATCAATGATAGAGTAGAAAATATTTTGGTTAAGATCAAATGACTAGTATCATTCAGGACAGGAATAGAACTACTGGTTATTCCGGACTGGAAATCTGAAAGGGTGCAAAGGAAATCGTAATTGAGTTCGATCTTGGGATATAAAATAGGTAAACAAGGAGTTTGACGTGGGTAGCGACGTCGTTAGAAATGCTGTAGGAAACACGCATGATCATCTTTCGGCATCGCCTTGGTAACGAAAGCCATCATATGTTTGGAGTAGGCAAATTGGTATGGATTTTGTTCGCGAAGTACTCCATACCGGGTTGCAGGGTGTATCAGCATTCCAAGCATTCAACGTCATTAGTGATAAAGGAATAATATTTGACTGGCCCACATGAAATTCCTGAGAACTCCGTCGACGGCAGAAGCACAACAGTGAACTGCATGGAAATGCTGTGATGCAAGCAGCATGTGAAGACGGGTTACATTTCATAAAAAAGTGTCGAGAATCTGTCATTTTAATTATTGAGCTTGAAGAGGAAGGTGGTGTAACGCGATGCAATAAGCCATAATTTTAAGTAGACTTTCTTCGAAATTAAGCAACTATTCAGCCTTTCAATCGTTCTCACGATAGTAGTACATTCGGATATAAACGATTAAGAATACCCCTTTTTACAAGAATACTTTGCGTCACTCAGTGTAAGTCAGTTGTACGTTGATTTCCACCTCAATAAATTTGCAACAGTTCGAGGCTGGTATTTTTTTAAGGTATAATGTGTGTTCTGGACGACGTATGTGCGCAAAACCACGGACAATCCGAAGGAGTTGACTCTCAGCTTCTGACCAGTCTGAACAGGGCCTTCTCGCAACACCCGCACTATCAACCCGGTGCCGAGTGTTTCCTCGTTAGGCACTATGCTGGTGATGTAAGTAATTTTTTTTTGCAACTATCCGAACGGAAATACTCTCAGGGATGCGTTGAAATTGTTTAGTTTACACGAGGTTGATAAATTAGTTTTATTCGACTACCGTTCCGACGTTTTCGTCTTCATCAGAGCCGACGATCCTATTCGATGCCACAGTCGCTCGTGTTCTCGATGTGGTGTCATCGTCGTCTTACCGAGATGGATCTTCTTCCGGCGAACTTTGCTCGAATGAGGCATTGTTTTCGTTCTCGCAATAACGTTTTCACTGTGATACTGGCGGGAACGTTTTCGTATCCAAAGACTTCTAGTCGTAAGATAACGGGAGTTCATTAGGCTATAACATCTTTGAAAACCTGGGAACGTTTCAGCGATATAATCTAGGCAATACACTAAAAAACTCTTGATCAGCATGCAACATATCAATGAGAAGACAACACGAAAAATCATAAAGCGATGGTCGTACTCCTAGCCGAACACGATTACCTCCACTGATCTCGGTGTTGTGTGAAAGCGAACTGAGTAAGAGTAATAGCAGGGCCGCAAGAGATTTTAAGAGCACCCATTGATCTAAATCTAGCGGCACTATTTTCAAGTTTTATACAGGTATCTGTGCGCATGCTCTGCGTTGTGCACTAGAGATGGACACTACCCGAGTTGTGCTACTTCTGATATGGTACATCGATCACTAACACAATCCAGCATACATCACCTACACTGAAATTTCTTGGTTTGGAAATCTGGTACTGTTAACCGATAGCGGATACACGAACATAAAGCTCTAAAGAAAAGCTCTCGGCATTGATCAATCCCTGAGGGATGCGCCATGCATTCCACTTCATTAAGTATCGTTGGAGGTGACTGAATGCATATATGGCCTTTACAATGACTCGCGGTGGCCTGCCGATGTATTGAGCCAGTGCTGCTATCCTCCCTTACAAGTCTGATACCAATTTGCCGACCCCGGAGGGATGGAAGGCTTGATAGGCCATGGGCGCATTCCACGTGCGCGTCACAGTGGCGCCTCCAACCACTGCGCCACATGCGCCCCTTACGGGAGCGTAACTGTGATATTTTGCTATGGGCATTCTGTTCGAATCATTGCGGCTCTGAAGAGGGCAGAACTGCTGAAATATCAGCACAATAAAAGCTTGCAACAGTCTTGTCCAAGCTTGTCAGTAAACAAAGACAAGAAAGTAGCTGTGTAGTGGACCATATGAAGATCTAAAAGTTATCGTCGATGTCCATTTAGTGATAATATTGATGATTTACACGTGTAGAATAATTGCACTCGTAGCTGGCCCATAATATCAACCAACTACTTGACCAGCGTAGACACGAGAACAAGACATCCATTGGTGGTTTCAAAACAATACGAAGCAAAACGAATGGCGAAGATGATAGGAAAAAGTGTCTCTTCATGATTTTCCATCTTTCGAACTCTAGAGATGGGACTGGTCTTAATTAGACTTGATTTTATGGCGTTATAAACCACATCATCGGTGCAGTGACTTATTCTGATATCACCAATTGAGGAAATGAGAAGGAAGAGTTGGAGTAACCTTCATGGACTTTTATGTTTTATTTAAATTTTATACACGTTATAATCTCTTATGTAATTCACTGTTTTCTTGATGAGCAAACATTAGGTGGTTACAACAGTATTGATTAATACATAATGGAATTCCAGCGGTTTCATCTTCTTGGAAGCCCGGATGGTGTTTAAACGGTATCTGAAAGAAGGTGTTTTCTATGCGAATGAAATTTTATATACTACGCGTTGTGTGCTGATGTTGGGAAAATGTTTCGCTGAGTAGATTGTGAGTCAATGTTACCTTTCTATGCTCTGGAGAAGGCGTAGCCGCCGAGGCACCGACTATTTGAAATGGATAAATACTGTAATAATTAGATCATACTTGATCATCAGGAAAACAGTGAATTGTTGATCAATGCAGTAGTTAAAAGAGGTTCGGTCTCCGGGCAATTCTTTCTGTTTTCTCTTTGTTTTGAAACTTGAATATAATAATAAAATAAAAATGTGAAACCCAAGGAATATAAAAAATGAGTTCAAGATGTTATCTCTGCACTATGGCCGTGTAGAGATAACATCTTGAACTCATTTTGCCATCATCACACAGCTTTTGTTGTGCTGGTTTTCATCTGCATCAAGAGAGGTTCTCATTATTTATACCTATTTCTAATGTAAAGGTTTCACCTGCCACCTGTATCACATGTAGTCCCGTTGATCGTCGACTGACTCGAGCGGGCGCCAGTAAATCCTCTATTTTTCCCTGTCGCATGCAAGAGTAGCCCAGTGGGTTCTGCTCACTTTAGGGACTCGTCGAGCATCATATCTTTCTTCTAGGCTTTTCGTGAAGAACTCTGACCATCAGGTTGGTGGTCTTCCTGCAGTACGTTTGAAATCTCGAGGAATCCAATCACTAACGGCTCTTGTCCATCGGTTATCATTTATACGCATTGCGTGTCAGGCCCACCTTATCTTCGACTGTTTGGAGTATAGAACGGCATCTTTGATTTTTGATCGTTGACGCAGGTCGGAGCTTCGGATCCCATCCCTTACTTGTGTGAAACGGGATACTCCTAGCATCTTCCTTTCGGCTGTGCGTTCGATAACGCTGAATGATCTTTCATCCTGCTTTCGTAGAGACCAGATATCTGACGCATACGTTAGGACAAGGAGAACCGTTGGGTCGAAAAGGTGGGCACGGAGTGTTCTTTGTTCTCTCCATTACATCCTCGATGCTCTTGAAAGCTCCCAAAGCCGCTCGTCTCCTGCTCAGCTCTGGATGCAAACGAAACCAATCTGTTCTTCATGAACATCTTTTTTTTTAGATTTAGTCGAAGACCAATCTTTCCACACGCTTTATCAAAGTCCGCAAGCATTCGTTCCGCTTGGCTAATGTCTGGTGTTATAAGAACGATTTCATCAGCAAAGCGAAGGTGATGTATCTGCCGACCATCGATTTTCACTCCCATATTATCCCATTCCAATGTTCGCATGACGTTTTGGAGGGTGGCTGTAAATAATTTTGCGAGATTGTATCGCCTTGCCTAACTCCTCTTTTGATATCAACGTTAATATCGTTGTAGAATGGTGAAATCTTGGTTGTGAAATTTTTGTACAGCTCACGAAGAATCTTTATGTACTGAGTAGGGACTCCTTGACTACCAAGGGCTTCCATGACTGCTTCTGTCTTAATTGAATCAAAGGCCTGTAAATCGATGAAGGTGAGACAGAGCGGTCTTTTGTACTCTCGCGATACTTCAATGAGCCTTGTTGTATGTAAAGGTTCAGTTTTACGATTGCTTACGATTCTGCGAATACGTAGTCCTCCAATGTAATCGGCGTAACCCTTATTTTGATCCTCTGGATTTATTTTGTTATCTTTTCTCGCTGGCGAATGTTGCGCATTGCTTAGAGATGCTCTACAACACACAGGGTCGTATTCGATTCGGCACATCGACCTAATCATGCCTTTCATCCCTCCGAGCCCATGTTGTCATTCGGGACAATAAATAGAATTGACATAATAAGCTAGATTAAGTTATTGTATCAGTTCAATATCTATTCAGTCACCTTTACGATTTCTCATCGAGTTTAGTGCATCGCGCATCCCAAGTGGATCAACACTGAGCGGTTTACTATTCTACAAGTTTTTCATCAATAACTTCGTTATTTTACCCGCAGGTTGTGAATTAAGAGGAAATCTAATGGAGTTCTTTGAATACATGATTTATTTGCACGGAATCAATTGCAGGAACAGTTTAGGTCGTCTACAATGTGGATGGTTTCTGTGATCGTAATCGTGACGTACTCTACCCAGATCTCATCGGGCTCATGCAGCAAAGCGCAAAGTGAGTCTTCTTAATCGTTCAGTAAGCAATAGCACCAGTGGATATATGTGGGCATATTTATCTGTGAATGTGGAGAAGTTTTTAGTAAAGATACCTTTCTTGGCACTGGGTTATCACGCACAGCGTGAGGTTCAGTTACTCAGTGGGTCACCAAAGCTGTAGTCGACTAGCAACCAAATAACAGGATTATAAACCTCTTTTCGATCCGTGAGAGTTAGTCTATATTTGTTATTACTACCTGGGAATGCCTGAACACGGATTTTTGGGTATTCCAGGAATAATTCATGTTCAGTGGCAAAATATCACTGTGATCAAGATTGTAATGAGGCCATCACGATTCGTCCTCATGAGAGGTTATCCGAATAAACATCTATACAAATAAGACATCCTATTTACTGAGCATTAGTGATAAACTCTTACTGAGCAAGTTTGATATGGAAACAAATGTTGAAAAAATGCATTGATGAAAGTGTGCCATTAGCCTTGAATTGCTTGCTGTTTTTTGCAAATCTATTTACATTTTCTAGTGTATTTCTTCGTTCGTTATTCCCTAAAGACGTAAGTGCCACCTCTGGAAAACGGCCGACAACCGCGTCAACAAAAATCAGGGTAAGCAACCATAATTTATTCGGTGGGAATAGGCAAAAACACAACGACGGCAGAAGATATGTATTGTAGATGATGTTCTACGTCCAGGACTGATCGCATTGTCTCTGTTGTTCCTATTTTGACAATAGCACATTAAGCTTAGTAATTGAAACAAAATTGAATTCAATGAATCTAGAACCAAGCGAACGCCCTTGTCGAGTCTCTGATGGAGTGCACCCCGCATTATGTACGCTGTATCAAACCAAATGAAACCAAAAAACCTGGTGATTGGGACGAAGAAAGGTAACCTGTGTTTCCAACAAATTTCTTTGTCCAGAATTTTCACCGCTTTGAGTTTATGGTTCGATTTCTTCATTTCATTACTGCGTCAGTTATTATCCTCTCTGCTAGATCGAGCAGGAAATTTTGTGGTGTTAGTACGATAAACATTCGAAGCAAAATAACTCAATGAATCTTCAACGAACTTCATCTATTTTATTTTTATTATCCACTGAACCGAATAGTTTGTAGACGAACAAGTAATGAATTCAATAAAAAGGGCTTATTTAGCGTGAAATTTTCTGCAACAGACCTTCTAGGACAAAGTTACTTTACATGAAAACATCTACCACAAATATCTCTTACTATTAGTCCCGTACTCAGGGTTCGACATCAGGTCGAGTACCTCGGTTTGCGGGAGAACATTCGGGTTCGGCGAGCGGGCTTCGCCTACCGACGTCCTTTCGAGAAGTTCCTCTGGCGATACGCTATCCTAACCAGTGAGACTTGGCCATGTTATCGAGGAGACCCCGTACGAGGCTGTCAGGTGGGATTATTTTTATTACATTACACGAGCCGACATCACATTTCACACTTTGGACATCCCAGCAATTCTAGCCAATGATTCGTTTTTTCGCATCCAGCATCCACAAACTTGTTTGAACTTTCTTGAATGTGGCTTCGACTGCTCCTTGAGGATTTTTCGTCGTCGTCACGAATGTCGTTGAATGCTGGCCGTGTAGATGCTTCCCTGAGATAGTCGTGTTCGGCGTTGCTGCGTGGATTGCGGACATTCTCCTTGTCTCAGACTAGTCTTACAGCAATTGCTCCAGTGCTCGGAAAGAAGGATAAGTGATTTGGTGATGGGGTGTGGCGTTGAACCAATTCCTGGGTAGTGTGAACTGTTTGCGTAATGAACGGTGTGGATATCACTGCGCTACTGACTTTCTGTGTGGTGAGGTTACTGTGCTGAAAATGGATGACATTAACTGTAAAAAAGAGTGAAGTATGTCACTTGATTGCATCCAGATGGGGCCCCTTCATTCAATTCTTGATTCATACTTGTTTAGTAATAATATGCTTTACACATTTTCATATGATTTCTATTTATGCCAATCTTACTTGAATACTTGAATCGTCGACCTTTACAAACTACCGCTTCATAACTTCCATTTGACTAGTGGTTTACAGGCTTGGCAAGATTCTTCTCGTCGCATTCTCTAAAACCGAGCTAAAGTTTGTCCAAGTCATCAACACTTCCTACTTAATGATTACGTTGATGTCGCTGTGGCAGTGATTCCTGGCGTTGGTTTACTCATAACTATGCTTTCGGGTGGAGACGCTGAAGTCCTTAGGAGTTTGGGAGATGTTTCTTGAGCGTGAAAATCGTTGTACATCGCGGTTCGCCACCTATGAAGACCGTAGCTGCTGTGAAGAGCTCAGAACATTAGGAGATATTGATTGTTTTTTCTTAAATATTTCTTCGTTTTTGGTTTCCTAACAATGTTTTTTATCTATGACTTGTGAGCGTTCAATTCTTACACTCCTTTTTTGAGTTGGGACAGGTTTCTTGGAAAATGATTCTAATCTTACCATCCTTCTCGTTGACGGTACTTTTAACATAGACGATTCTTACTAGATTTTGTGGTAAACGGCTGATGTTCTATTTAAATTCTGTGAAAAGCTTGAGCTGGGCTCTATGATGCTTATAATTCTGGGGAGCTTTTATTATGTGTGAGTGAGTACCAATATGTTTCTTTATCGATTTATGTTCACACCAGTTCCTTTATTTCCAACATCTAGCAGATTTTTTGAATTATTCGTGCATAAATGCAACCATAATATCACAGTATGTCCTAGCGATCGCCTGCATAATGTAACACTTTTATTAAAGGGCGTATCGTCTCCAGCAACTTTCTTCTAAGCCTACCACTCCTTTCTAGATAATCTGCCGTAGTGTTAACATGGATCCTGATCAATATCAAATGGGAACGAGCAAGGTCTTCATCAAGAACCCAGAATCAGTACGTCTTCCGATTTCTCTTTGCCAGTTAAATGTTGTTGCTTTCCAATTATAAATTGTTCGCTTAAAAATAAATTGCTTACCCGCATTAAGACAATTGTAATATAAAATTACAAAAGATTAAAAACTTTGGGAACTTCTGTTGTGCCAGAGAGTTAGTTGAAGATAAGAATATGTTGTCTGAATGGTGTATCGTTCTTTCCTCTGGCAGACTCTAAATTTCCTTGTTCCTTTGGATAGAAATACTTTATTACACAAATATTTAAGTGAGGAATTTGTTAGCTTCTTTTGTCTTAACTGTTGGTTCCATGAAAGTACTGAGTTGTTCCCTATAATTTTGAAGAAGGAGATGAGTGAAAGCAACTTTTACATAATGTGTTATTTACGGGGTTCAAACTAGCTCATACGGCGACGTAAACGAAATGGGTTGAGGGTGGGGTACGGTATGAGTGATTTAGTATAGACGGAAGTTCAGCAGAACGTGAGTTCATAAAGGCTTCAAAAAACACTGAATCGCCTTTCGCCATTAGTGAAAACCTGAACGACGTAAACGAAATGGGTTGAGGGTGGGGTACGGTATGAGTGATTTAGTATAGACGGAAGTTCAGCAGAACGTGAGTTCATAAAGGCTTCAAAAAACACTGAATCGCCTTTCGCCATTAGTGAAAACTAGTAGGCGCTCACCTGAAAACAAGAGGTTCACGACTTCAACAACAAAAAGCAGGACTAGCTCTACACTAAGTGGCAACCGTTTATGAATACAAATTGGAATATAAAAGAGAAAAGTTATCCAGGAATCATTTCCAAGCAAAGTGCTGAGTGGGGAGAAATATTGAATACAAATTGGAATATAAAAGAGAAAAGTTATCCAGGAATCATTTCCAAGCAAAGTGCTGAGTGGGGAGAAGTATCAGAAGTCGCACGAAATGTCTTTGCATCAGGCTTTGACAAATTCGTGCTCTAGCTGACTTTTAGAGCTACTGCTATTTTTAAAAAGCTATTTTAGTTGTTTTTACTGGAGGAGGTTCGAGAGAGGAAATACGATGGATTCGCCCGAAAGATACAAAAAGCTTGGCGACAATTCAATGCAAGGAAGCATCACGCTAAACGAAAAGTGCCTTGTTTACATTCCATAGAGAATTTTATCGTAATGGTGAAGTTTCTACCATTGTTTTTCCATAGTTATCATGAAATTCAGGAACAAGCATCTGATCTACTCTATGGCAAAAAGGAACGACGACGGTACTCACTTAATAGAAACTTCGTCGGCGACTATATTGGTCTCGAACATCATCCGGCTTTACAGGTGGCTCTCCTACGGTTTTAGAAAAATTCTAATAATAGTTGGTAGATGGATAAACAACTTTTTCACCAACTTGGGTACTGTTTACTGTTCTTAAACTAGAGGTTTTCATAAATCATGCGCTTATTACTACTGTTTTAAACGCCGGACCTTGAACTGAACTGGTACTTAGCAGATGAAGAGTATTTAAATGGTGTCTCTTTTGTTAAAATGGCGCGTGTGGCGCAGTGGTTGGGGGCGCCACTGCGACGCGCACGTGCAATGCGCCCATGGCCTACCAAACCTTCCATCCCTCCGGGGTCGGCAAATTGGTACCAGACTCGTCTGGGAGGGTAGCAGTGCTGGCTCGATGCATCAGCAGGTCACCGCGAGTCATTGTAAAGGCCAGATATGCATTCAGTCACCTCCAACAATACTTAATGAAGTCGAATGCATGGCTCATCCCTCAGGGATTGGTCTACGCCGAGAGCTTTATCCTTTATCCTCTTTTTTAAAAATAAGTCGGATCAAAATTTTCGGTTTGGATCGTTATGACAGGAGTGAACTAATATTGTCCAGAATCTACTCTTATCCTTTTCCAGGTGTTTTTTTATGTAGTTGTGACAGTAATATCCGTAACTGTTTCGTTATTTTTAACTAGTATTGTTAGAATGCACGAGCTTGTTTAGCTTAATGGTTAGAGGTTCCCAGAAGTACAAGGTCATTGTTCGATACCCCACGTCATTTCTACTGGAAGATGTCCGGAAATCGCTTCTAAACCTATCTGTTATGGTAAAAACTCTGACTCGACATATTGCTAGGCCAAATGTGCATTCAATCATCTTCGTGGTGTTTACTGGAGTCTCATTTATGGCATATCTGGAAGGGATTGGTCAACACTGAACTGTTAATCCTATATTTCTAATTATTGGAATGGAAACACGGACATGACTAATTTCTTCCTGTATATATAGTGTTTTCGTTTTCAGAGTCTTATCGGCAAACGAGAGCGTGTGGATTTCGCCCATACGGTCACAAAGTACGATCGGCGCTTTAAGGTAGCCCTAAATCCACCAAGCACGGTATTTGTAAGCGATGACATCACATCTCTTCCAGCCTTCTAAACTGGATCTTCTTCTGACGCCAAAACACCTCATTTTAATTGGCAGGGAAAAGTCAAAAAACAAAGCAAATAAGGGCCAATTGATTGAAGTCATCAAGAGGTCAGTTATTAGCATAAAACAAAATGCAGCATATTTGTGTTTGAATATTTAACACATTCGCGCCGCCATGACCTCTATGGAAATCGTAGGTAAATGGGCATTGTAAACGATATTATCTGTTTAGAAGTAATTTTTTCTGATGGAGCATTGTGACATACAGAGCCCTTTTTCTGCACTTCTTGTAACCAATCGATAGCTTATTGAACACGAATTGTCATAAATCCCTCAACTTTTTTGGTTATAGAACGTCTATCGTCCGTTGTTGGAAAACCAGCATGTCCGTAGCGGCTGGAGAACAGGCTCCAGTGTTTTTTGGGCAATTTTTTTTTGGGCAATGAGAGTGGGAGTTTAACGAAGTAACCTGTGCAAGTGCTCACCACTGTGGCTACGGCCTAGCATCCTAACACAGATTTCCTCAGGAAATGGAGAATATTTCAAGCTAAATTACAGTTTGGCCACCAAATTATTCGTTAAAGTAATAGGATTGCACCCGAGAGTTGGGTATCAATTTTACTGAATAATATTTGAAGTTTCAATGAATATCTAATTTCTTTACCTATCGATTTCAGGCAAATCGATATCGCTCATATCTTATCGATTGGCTTGTCACCGTATCAAGATGACTTCGTGATTGTGCAAATTCGTGAGAACTACACATCATTGCTGGAAACACCGTTTAAAACCGAATTCATAACCACGTTGAGGTACGATAACATATGAAAACCGGAAATCATTAGCGGCATAGAGAATTACTTGATACTTGAGTAACCCGTCCTCACTGGTTGTGCTGGCCCCAGCATAATCTCCATTTTTGGAGATTTGCTGGTTAAGCCATCATGGTTCCCTGTGGAGACCCGAGGTCAGCCTAGTCAAAGTGTGCCCCAGGTCGTTACCACGACAGGCAGTCGCAGCCCTTGTGGATCAGAGTCAGATTTACCACCATGTGACTTCGATACCAAGACGGTGATGGATCCTGATATTGGTTTACTCTTAGCTAGGCTTCCTGATGGAAACGCCGGACTCCTTCTCAGCTTGGGAGACCCTACCAAGAGATGAATCCCCCGCTATACATCGCTGTTCGACACCCAGGAACACCTCTCATCCACAATATGGTGGTAAACCGTTGGGAGGTATAGAGAATATCTCTATCAAATAAAGAACTCTCTATCTAAAAAATATTCTTTACGTTTAACAATCTGCTGGCCTCAATCCCATATTCGGTGAAATAAAAGACCCTATTAATCTTAATAAAATACGTGCTGCTTTCGTTTAATTACCACCATGCTTCCTGATGGAAACGCCGGACTCCTTCTCAGCTTGGGAGACCCTACCAAGAGATGAATCCCCCGCTGTACATCGCTGTTCGACACCCAGGAACACCTCTCAGCCACAATATGGTGGTAAACCGTTGGGAGGTATAGAGAATATCTCTATCAAATAAAGAACTCTATATCTAAAAAATATTCTTTACGTTTTTGCGTATTTAACAAAAGAACTCTTTCTGGCGGCACCATAACTACATCACCTGATGGGTGAACTCCAATGTCATAACAAAAATTGTTTAAATTTAATAAATTCATAGCTTAGATTATCTCCGACCATTCTTTAGGTACTTCCCGCATCAATCAGTTCGTGCGATTTTGGTTTTACAAAGGTGTTACGTTCACTGTATCCTTCTGTTTCAGTTCAGTGTTTCAGTTAATTCAATTTTCGCCCTCTACCATACAAAAGGCGAGTGAAAATTGAACTATGGACTGAAACGAAGAGGTGCAGTGAACGTAACACCCTTCGAGAACCAAAACCACACGAATGGATTGGTGCGAGAGGTCTTCCTTTCGTACTGCAAAAAATCGGGCGCAGGTGGCCTACGATATGGTATTTATCCGATCTAAACAATTTTGGTTATGTCGCCATTGTTGGTCACGAGGTGGTATAGTTACGGTCCCGCTAGATCTCATCCTCTGTCATGTCGTCAAAAAAGTTGCTTTATTAAATGCGCAAAACTACAGAAAACACTTATTAAATAGATAGAGAGTTCTCTGTTTGATAGAGGATTTCTCTCTAAGCAGTTGTCTTGTTTTCATATTTCGATGTTTAATCAGTTTGTTCACAAGTAATTCCCTCCTTATAAATACGGCTATCTGCCTTCATTTGATCTGGTTAGGATTTAGCTTTAAGTCAACTTCATTCGCAGTAGTGCTTTGCATAATGAGGCATTAGATCCATCTGATAATACCACTGCAGAATGTGAGGCTCAGAATTAAACTAGTTGCAGAAGAAGCTCCTTTTCATATTTTCGGAACAATCTGCTGGCCTCAATCCCATATTCGGTGAAATAAAAGACCCTATTAATCTTAATAAAATACGTGCTGCTTTCGTTTAATTACCACCATCATCACCCATCACCATTACCATGGACATCGTCTTATCCTCAATGAGTTCTAGGACTGTCTTGAATATTGCATTTTCATGGGACCCACTCCACCATTACGTACTTCGCCTTCGATGTGCATTTCTCTGGAATGAAAACGAGAGAACTTCTCGGGAGTCCGGATTACGCTATGAAATCTTAACTACTTTTTTATGGGATGGTTCTATTCTAGAAGACACTGTTTGAGTTCTATGCTTTTCTCATTCCTGGATCTTTTTGAATCGGGAACACTAGACATAGCTTTTAGTTCTCAGAAAGTTGGAAAGAGGATTTAAAGAAATTATTTGTTGTCAACAAATGCATATACTCGTTATGCGCTGCAATGAGGCAGTGAAGAGCTTTTACAAGATCCTGTTGCGTTCAAATATTTTTTCGCAAGAGGTTGCTGGAAAGAGCACTGTTTTCGTAATGCATTTGCGTAAATAGCTACCTAGAGTCCTTAAATATGAGTTGGTCGACCAACTTTTATAAGATAGTATTCATTTCAACGTTGTTAAGATTTTTCGTTGCCAGCCAAGGTAAAGAAAAGTGATTTAGTACCATGATATATTTCTAAAATTGTGTCTATGGTCTGCACCATTCTCGGGAAGTTCATATGGGTGATCATTTAAAGACATGTGGCATCTTATCATAATGCGCAATACAGCCTTCGTTATTTTTACTCGTTTCTCCATTAGTCGGCTGTACCGGTTGGCCAGTGGAATATATAGTAGTTGGTCGCATTTGTCCTCTGTCCGCCAACTGTGGATGGATCGTTCGAGTTCCTTAGTTCGCCACACTACGGCACTTTTACTCGTTTAATCGTATGTGCCGCACTGAACTTTAGGCTTGGGTAATTGAACCTTTATGAACAATACAATAAAACGGCAATCACAAATGGAGCTGATAAAAAACCTTGCATAATTTACTCTTGGCTGCAAACTGATTAAAGAAACAATTCTCCCACATTGGCCGCCACAGACCATTACGGGGGTCCTGATATTTCTAAGCGTAGTTCAAGAATTAGACGCGGATAGCACATAGTTTATAAGTCGTTAATTTTACACCTTCGTTCGAATTCAGCCGGCACAGGCAAACACCCCTTCTTTCAGAAGAAGAGGTACCAGATTTATCTCAGATCAATCTTCTCCCTGAAATTTGCAAAAGATGATGCGCGCCTGTGATGAAGACTTTGGAACGTCCTAACATGGCTGCCGCAGGTTTCCAGTGGGAGTCGACGAGCAAAACGATAAAGGATAGAGCTGTCTGTGTCGATTTATCCCTGAGGGATGCACTCAACTTCATTAAGAATCGTTGGAGGTGACTGCATGCATATCTGACCTTTATCACTCGCGATGGCCTACCGATGTATCTAGTCAGTGCTGGTATGCTCCCAGACGAGTCTGGTACCAATTTTCTGATCTCGGAGCGATGGAAAACTTAGTGAGCGGGTGACGAACAGGCGCCTCTTCTCGATCAGTGTTCACTCATATTCACATAAAACGGTAGCAGTCGAACACACTCGCAAAAGTCACGCCAAAGACCTCCGTGGATAACCGATATGAGGAAACGAATTGATATCCACACAGTAAATGATGTTGGATTTCCCTCATATGAGGGATCTCGAGACGGTTAGTCGCGAGGCTACGTGGCGCGTCCCCAGTTGGCGGATAGCGGGTTAATCGCGGACCAAAAGCGACTTTGCCTCCCTGAGACGCAGGTGGATCCAAGGGATGGACGCCATGTTTCTGCTGCGCCGATTTGGCACATACTTTCTGTATTTGCTAGGCGTATTCATGCTTGCGTGTATGAGTTCGTTCTTGCTTTATGCGGATTGTATTCTACAAGTCAATTCGGCTAAAAGCCTACAATTAAGTGACAGGGAAGTATATGGGAGGTGGTTAGGAGTCGCCTCCAACAAATAACCTCCATATCCACTCTGGGAGAGCCTGAGAAGCTACCCGTGAGTATAACCAGCCCCCACGTTCAGAGCCCAGCAAGCTGTACGTGGGTATCAAAAATGCTAAATACAGTAAAAAAAAAAGGGCCTCATTCCCCTGATCTCGAAAGAGCACCAATTTCGCAGCGTTGTGTAAGACGAGTACGGAGAGGCTGCTAAAATCTCAGGGCCAATGGAAGCTGCCTGGATCACTATGGTGACGATCTATATCTACAATGCAGTACACTTGCATCCGAGTCCTCGATAGAGGACTTGCTAGACGCAGGTGGATCCAAGGGATGGACGCCATGTTTCTGCTGCGCCGATTTGGCACATACTTTCTGTATTTGCTAGGCGTATTCATGCTTGCGTGTATGAGTTCGTTCTTGCTTTATGCGGATTGTATTCTACAAGTCAATTCGGCTAAAAGCCTACAATTAAGTGACAGGGAAGTATATGGGAGGTGGTTAGGAGTCGCCTCCAACAAATAACCTCCATATCCACTCTGGGAGAGCCTGAGAAGCTACCCGTGAGTATAACCAGCCCCCACGTTCAGAGCCCAGCAAGCTGTACGTGGGTATCAAAAATGCTAAATACAGTAAAAAAAAAAGGGCCTCATTCCCCTGATCTCGAAAGAGCACCAATTTCGCAGCGTTGTGTAAGACGAGTACGGAGAGGCTGCTAAAATCTCAGGGCCAATGGAACCTGCCTGGATCACTATGGTGACGATCTATACCTACAATGCAGTACACTTGCATCCGAGTCCTAGAAGACTTGCTCATGCAAGAAAGAATGATAAGGTACGACGTCATCGGCCTGGCCGAGACGAGACGACGCCATCCATTCAACGCCGACTATGACACTGGACAAGAATTGTTCCTCGAAACATGCAACAGTAGAGGCGTAGGCGGTGTCGGCGTTCTCGTCAATACGAGTTTGTCCATCAACATCGATTCGTTCGAACAGCTTGCAACCCGAATCGGACGTTTACAATTAAAAAGATGTGGATCAACACCGGCTTTGACAATCTTCGTCGTTTACGCGCCAACATCAAACTATGACGCGTCCAGAAATGCAATGGAGAAAATCATTCACGAATACTACTCAGATCTCTTTGATAGCCACGTCCATTTCCCGTCATATGAAATAACAATGGATGGATATGCTGTTCCACCGGTTCTCCCTTCCGAAATCCGACATGCCATTTCGTCGGTGAAAAATCGAACAGCAACCAGATCCGGAGAGGATAAGATCGGAACATCTGAAGAACCTTCCGACAGTCCTCGTAAACAAACTGGCTCGGCACTTCACACGTTATCTGTCTGGATGCAAGGTGCTCACCGGTTCTCCCTTCCGAAATCCGACATGCCATTTCGTCGGTGAAAAATCGAACAGCACCACGTCTGGAGAGGATAACATCAGAACATCTATAGAACCTTTCGCCAGTCTTCGTAAGCACACTGGCTCGGCTCTTAACACGTTACCTGCCTGAATGCAAAATCTCTACTCAGAGAAAGACCAGCAAGACCGTGCTATTGTTCAAGAAGGGTAACCTACACCACATGGACAAATATCGCTCAATCTGCTTGCTGCTCAAGGTTTACAAACTTTTCACTCGAATGATCCTAAACAGGATTGACAGAACACTGGAAGAATGACAACCATGTGAGTAAATAGGATTTCGAAAAGGATTTAGTACGATGGACCACATTCACACGTTAACAAGGCTCCTTGAAGTATCACGAGAGTACAAAAGACCACTCTGTCTTACTTTCATCAACTTAGAGAAACCCTTTGATTCAATTGAGATAGAAGCAGTCATGGATGCCCTTGGTAGTCAAGGAGTCCCCACTCAGTACATAAAGATTCTTCGTGAACTGTACAAAAATTTCACAACCAAAATTTCACCATTCCACAAAGATATTAACGTAGATTTCAAGGGAGGAGTTAGGCAAGGCGATAGAATCTCGCTAAAATTATATACAGCCACCCTCCAGAACGTCATGCGAACATTGGAATGGGATAATGTGGGAGTGAGAATCGATTGTCGGCAGATACATCATCTTCGCTTTGGTGATGATATCGTTCTTATAACACCAGACATGAGCCAAGTTGAACGTACGCTTGCGGACTTTGATAAAGCGTGTGGAAAGATTGGTCTTCGGCTAAATCTAAAGAAAACGATGTTCATGAAGAACGGATTGGTTTCGTTTGCTCCATTCACGCTCAACGGAACGAATATCTTCGAATGCTCCAGTTATGTCTATCTAGGTCGGCAAATGAATATGATGAATGACTTAGCTCCAGAGCTGAGCAGAAAGAAACGAGCGGCTTGAGGACCTTTCAGGAGCATCGAGGATGTAATGGAGAGAACAAAGAACACCCGACCCGGTTCCCACCTATTCGACTCAACGGTTCTTCCTGCCCTAACGTATGCGTCAGAAATCTGGTTGCTACGTAAGCAGGATGAAAGATCACTCAGCGTTATCGAACGCGCAGTCGAAAGGACGATGCTGGGAGTATCCCGTTTCACACAAATAAGGGATGTTAATCCGAAGCTCCGACCTACGTCAACGATCGAAAGTTAAAGATGTCGTTCTGTACGCTAAGCAATCGAAGATAAAGTGGGCTGGGCACGTAATGCGTATAAATGATCACCGATGGACAAGAGCCGTTAGTGAGTGGATTCCTCGGGATTTCAAACGTACTGCATGAAGAACACCGACTCGATGGGAAGAGTTCTTCACAAAAAGTACAGAAGAAAGACATGATGCTCGACGAGTCCCTAAAGCGAGCAGAACCCACTGGGCTACTCTTGCACGCGATAGGGAAGAATGGAGGATTTACTGGCGCCCGTTCGAGTCACTCGACGATCAACGGGACTACAGGTGATACAGGTGATTATCCCATTCCAATGTTCGCATGACATTCTGGAGGGTGGCTGTAAATAATTTTGACGAGGTTGTATCGCCCTGCCTAAGTCCTCCCTTGACGTCAACGTTAATATCGTTGTGGAATGGTGAAATTTTGGTTGTGAAATTTTTGTACAGTTCACGAAGAATCTTTATGTACTGAGTGGGGACTCCTTGACCAGCAAGGGCTTCCATGACTGCTTCTATCTCAATTGAATCAAAGGGTTTCTCTAAGTTGATGAAAGTAAGACAGAGTGGTCTTTTGTACTCTCGCTCGCGATACTTCAATGAGCCTTGTTAAGATGTGAATGTGGTCCATCGTTCTACATCCTTTTCGAAACCCTGCTTGGTCGCACGGCTGTCCTTCGTCCAGTGTTCTGTTAATCCTGTTTAGGTTGACTCGAGTGAAAAGTTTGTAGACTACAGACAGCAAGCAGATTATCAGATAGTTGCCTATATCGTATAGGTCACCCTCCTTGAACAATAACACGGTCTTGCTGGTCTTCCACTGAGTAGAGACCTTGCATCCAGACAGATAACGTGTGAAGAGCCGAGGTAGTGTGTTTAGGAGGACTAGAGGAAGGTTCTTCAGATGTTCTGATCTTATCCTGTCCGGACCTGGTGCTGTTCGATTTTTCACCGACGAAATGGCATGTCGGATTTCGGAAGGGAGAACCGGTGGAACAGCATATCCATCCATTGTTATTTCATATGACGGAAGGTGGACGTGGCTACCGAAGAGATTTGAGTAGTAATCGTGTATGATTTTCTCCATTCCCTTTCTGGACGATGTTATTGTACCGTTTGGGCGTCGGAGTGCAATCATCTTGGTCTTGTAATTGGCGAAGCTTCTGCGGGCTTTGCGAATGTTTTTCCCAGCCTCTGCAGCTTCGACCATTACTGCTGCTCTTCTCTCTTTGAGATCTTCTTTTATCGCCTGTCTGCATTGTTTCGTAAGCTCGGACGTTAGTTCGCGGTTGCCTGCAGGTCGTGTGAGTCCATGCTGGCGTGTTAGCTCGAGAGTTTCTGGAGACAGACGTCTCTTGATGACCATCGAACTCCCAGCTTTCATGGCGCTAACGTGAAGATGTTGAATGAGCCGATCGTATTCCTCTTCGATGTTGTCGACAACGGCATCTTCCCAACAGCCGACTAATGAGTTGAATAAGCCCCAGTTTGTGGTGGTTCTAGGACTTCGATTTTTAAATTCAGCGGCTTTTTCTCCTTTCCGTGAGAAATAAATCTTGCACGAAGGAGACGGTGGTCTGATCCCGTGTAAAATTTTTGGACAACAGCGACATCGGTTAGGCAAAACTTCCTTTTTACTATGATGTGGTCTATTTCATTATGGTACTCTCCATTGGGAGATTCCCACGTCCACTGACGGTGAGGCTTCTGGAATTGCGAGTTACCATGGATGGTTTTGGTCGCCATGATAAATTCAGAGAGCCGCTCACCCTCTTCGTTCCATTCTAATTCGTGGGTCCCAATGTGACGTTCCTCATCGTCACCATAGTTCTTGACCTAGGCAGCTTCCATTGACCCTGAGATTTTAGCAGCCTCTCCGTACTCGTCCTACCCAACGCTGCGAGGGGGCTCTTTCGGGGTCAGGGGAATGAGGCCCTTTTTTTTTTACTGTGTTTAGCATATTTGATACCCACGTATAGCTTGCTTGGCTCTGAACGTGGGTGCTGGTTATACTCACGGGTAGCTTACCAGGCTCTCCCAGAGTGGATATGGAGCTTATTTGTTGGAGGCGACTCCTAACCGCCTCCCATATACTTCCCTGTCACTTGGTTGCAGGCTTTTGGCCGAATTGACTCGTAGAATACAATCCGCATAAAGCGAGAACGCACCCACACACGCATGCATGGATCGGCGCAGCAGAAACAGGGTGTCCATTCCCTGGATCCACCTGCGTCTCAGGGAAGCAAAGGTTGCTTTTGGTCCGCGATTAACCCCTATTCGCAACCTAGGGACGCACCACGTAGCCTCGCGACTAACCGGCTCTAGATCCATCATATGAGGGATATCGGTGGTCGGAATAAAATAGACCTAAAAATTCTTCAGTCTTATAACATGTTAGTGTGGGAGTCACAGATTCTAATCCCCAAAGGTGTCGCACCAGGTATTCCTTTCTCAGCAAGGATGAACATCTGTGCTCACGCCGCGTACTAAAACACCATTGGCTTGCGCATTATCATTACGCTTTTGATCACCACTAATTTTATTAATAGAGAATGATTACTTCAATTCTGGCGAGGTTCACTAGATTTATAAAGAGCGTGTTTTATCACAGGGAAATACATTTTCATTGCTTATTGGCTACATTTTCTCGACGAGGTCATCATACATTCGTTCCCTAGTGACTTTATAGAGAAACGACAAATATGGTGCTGAATTCTGACGAAAATGTCCACCATCTTAGGTTTTATCGTTTTATCGCCTCTTCTTTTCAGCAAACACTTCAAGGAGCGCACACGTGGCGGTATTATGCAGTTAGAATTTCTGCCTACTCATACGATCACGCTGAAGAAGACGCGATTCGGAGGCGGTACTCGCACTGTGGCCTTTCATGTGGCTGGCGTGAGTGCGGCCTGTGAACTGAGGCCGGACGGGCATACATTACACGTCACTGTCGGCCAGGGCCTACCTAACACCACACGTGAGTACTGTTCTGTCACTCGCACTCCTTGTTTCACACTTTTGCACATTCACACTTGTTTATAGAATTCAGCTAGAGTGATGGGAATGAAACACTTCTGTAAAACCTTAGATAAACGGGATGTTTATGTAGTTATCTTTAACTACTCTTGACAGTACTCCATATGCGTACCTTTATTATGTTAGTGAAGGTGTGTGCGGGAAAAGGAACATGTTTAGTTGCACTAAGGTGTCTTTTACGGAGTGTCGAAATTTCTATAGCATAGAGAACTAACATGGTGGCTTATAAAATCATCCAGAAAAAGGACGTTTCGAATTTTGTCTTCAGTTTTCGCTCATTTAATTTTAACGAGGTTCTTTATTATTGCCGTCTCCAAGGTAAAAAAAAAATTGCCTAAATCCCATTACAACTACCGGAAGCTATGAAAGCTGCTCTGTTTGAGTAAGTTTCAGGATATTTATGTACTAACCTTAGGTCCATCTATGGCAAGGCCAAGCACCGGCTATCAGAGGCGGGTCGATCGTCTACGAACGTCGACGAGGAGAACGCCTTGCCGAACGTCACCTCCTGTTCGCGAAGTACAGCGCTTAAATGTCTCCCATGGCATGACCAACGAGGTGAGCGACTCGTCACAATATCTTTCTCGGATAAGAATAACTAACATCCAGCTCTCGAGCTACACTAGCTTGAACGGGTCTCTGATTTGATGCCAGCTGTTACCACTAATTTATCCATCCATCTGCTAATATTTCCTTGAACAAACGGCAAAGAGTTCGAATTTGACCACTCTGATGAAGGGTTGGAGTACTAGGTGAACCCGATCCACAGAATTGAACTAATGACTCTGTGTATTGGCAGAGTGCAACTAGTGCTAACCACTGTGCCACATACACCCACACACACACACACCTTAGTCGATGGTCCATGCTGAACAATAAGATTTACAACCTTTTAAGAACAGACCCTTGAAGTTTCCAGGCGATTTGAAACTATAATCAAGAATTCGTCTCAAACAAAAGGAAATACATGAAATTGCTAGGACAAATTATTAGAAATCTCATACTAAAATTAACAAGGATTACTGAACTTCGGATAGGAAATTTATAGTAGATGAAGTGGATTAGAAACTCACAACATTTTCTGTTAAATCTACGCGTGTAGTTGCTGCACCAATAATTATGACATCAGTCATATTCAGGCGTACTAACAATTTTCCTAAATTTTAAACTTCTATGGTATTGAAGACGACTTCCCATTTACTGAGTAGACACTGACCAGTAGAATTCATACGAAATTTTTATGACAGAAAAAAGTGGTTTAGCTGCCGACATCTGTGGTGGATAGGAGGCCATCGGCTCAGAGTGGTATAAGCCAGAATTCAACTAGTGATAAATCATCGAATAATTCTTCTTGGAACCAATCGGTGATGAACACCTCTGCGGGAGGTCAGTTTACATGCCCTGTTCTTCTCACGATAGCAACGAACTTTCTCACGATAGCAACGAACGTTTCCAGCAATAGCTTCTCGCTACGGTGGTGTTCCAACAGCGTTCGTGCCCATGGCTCAGATTGAACACAGAACGGTGAGTATGACGAGCCACATTTCTCATATACAAAACATGCACAGGTCAAACGCAATTCTATCTGTTCTCTGTAAAAGGTCACTTCCATTCCATGTTAAATGTTGAAGACCACTGTTCATGAGATGTGAGCCATACTCTCCTTCAGGTTTCCCAAATTCCTTGTCCACTTTTTAGGTCGTTAAGTGGAAATAAGGATGTGTCTTCCACTCATAATTACTAATTTGTTGATGGAAGGTATCCATGTTACAGCAGTTTTGGAATGACTGTTTGTAGGTATTCATTAGCATTGAACATCCGCGTAATTCAGAGTCGCCTGCAAGAATCCGGTTTAACGTATACTCCAGAGAAGCCCGAAAAGTTCCTCGTCAATACACCCAGTCCCCACGATGAATTTCCTGTGAATGAGCCATACTCTCCTTCAGGTTTCCCAAATTCCTTGTCCACTTTTTAGGTCGTTAAGTGGAAATAAGGATGTGTCTTCCACTCATAATTACTAATTTGTTGATGGAAGGTATCCATGTTACAGCAGTTTTGGAATGACTGTTTGTAGGTATTCATTAGCATTGAACATCCGCGTAATTCAGAGTCGCCTGCAAGAATCCGGTTTAACGTATACTCCAGAGAAGCCCGAAAAGTCCCCACGATGAATTTCCTGTGAGTACCCTCTCAAAAATGATAGGAATAATGGCCCTCATACCATAACTGGGTTCTTCATGTTCCTCAAGCTAGCAGCGCCGCAGATCCGTGCTAACACACAAAGATGGAATAGAGAGTTTAGAGTCACTTAATGATATTCAAGTCACTTGACAATTAAAAGGATAACGTGTCATACAACTCAATAAGTTTTTAACCACTGATAACTTTATAGCTGGAATTTCAATAAATTACATGCCTTAGATGGAAGCATCTCGACCGAGTAAACCGAAGCCGCCAACGAAACCACGGCTCTATCCAGTTGTGAAAGCAATTTATGACTATGATGCACAAGATACGGACGAGTTGTCGTTTTCAGCTGGGGACGAGATTGAGCTTATGCAGAGACGTGGGTTCCAACGCCCTCATCGTTCTTCTGGGCGTCGTAGACTTTTATATGTTCATTAGTCACATTTTTGAAGAAAAATAGACAACACTAACGCTAGAACTGCTAATTCTTCCGCTAATCAACACAAACTTGATGGATGTTATCAGCAATAATGGTTTTCAGACGAATCCGGTTGGTGGCAAGGAAAAATGGGCAACAGAATCGGCTTGTTTCCAGCCAACTACGTGCAGGAATGATATAGTGACGTAATGCCTAGGCTACACAAGCCGATCAACAGAAGAAGCACCCACATCCGACTGGATTTCATGTGACTGATGCGTGTCCGCGATTCTCTTTCCACGATTCAATCAACTACTACAATAACATATTAAAAATTTATCTACATAGACTCTTCACTGATCTTAACAATAAACCAGACGACAGGTGCAACACTACAATAACATATTAAAAATTTATCTACATAGACTCTTCACTGGTCTTAACAATAAACCAGACGACAGGTGCAACAAATAAGTAACAATAAGTGTAACTTAATGCCAAACATAACGATAAAACTAACGAGTTCTTGGATATCAGAAGTTCAACACAAAATGCTGGACTAAGAACCGCTCCTCATTTCGCATCCCTCTTTGTATATTTAAACTCTTTTCTTTTTGAAACACTTCATCTTCTTTAGAGGTGCATCGTCATTCGTTGATTGTCTAATGATGAAGTCTTTATGAAAAGAAAAATGAAGGCTGCAAGAATTTAGCACTTACCTCTTTGTTATAATTGGGCGGCTGTATATCATCTTAACATCACATGCCTATAAAAGTAATTTTTTTAAACAAGAACCTAGATATTTGCGGCTATTCAGAAGTAGGACCGCCTACTTTTGCCAATGTTTTCGTGTCAACATTAATTGCATACTGCGAAAGATCTCCTTCGGTTCCTTCTAAAAGAGCCTTCTTATCGCGAAATTGTCGCTCTCTTATTTCTTCGGCTGCCTTTTCCAAATCCTCCTAGAAGTCACAACGATCTTGTTTCGTAAAAAGATCACTAAAGCAAATGCAGTAAAACCTGTCCACATTATGATTGTTATAGAAAAAAGAAACAGACATGGACTTCTCGGTTTCATCTCTTTCAGCTTTAAGTTAGCAAAGCTGAATGGACATAACATTCAAATTATTCCTCATTAATTAAAAGAAAGCAAGATCTCTAACCTCAAGACTTTGTGCCAGTGGTTTCAAATGACTGACTGCTTTTAACTGCTCTTCTTTGTCTAGATCTCGTGCCTTATCAGGGATCAAATTCCGTAGAGCATCCATGCACATGTAATCGAATTCATCAGCCAATTTCCTAATGGTTTTTGAATGAAGGGCTACAATCTAAACACTGTACGTTACCTCCGAAAAGGAAGCCGATGCAAGTCAATTCTTGATGGAATTCCCTACCTGGCTTTGAGGAAGATCCAGCTCCTCATGTACGGTTTCCGCGCTTTTGTGTTGAAGTCCGAGTCCCAGTAAAACGGCAACTTGTGGCGTCGATAAAGTCACCTTTAAAAATGAGATTTTTTGTTGCCTAAAACCACAATAAAGTGTTCAGAATGGTCCTTCTTCAAGAGCTAAATGGAGCTAAAAATATGACGACGCTTGAAAAAAAAAGTGCTGCCGGAAATACAATGCATCAAAAAACTACGGACCACTTTTCTTACTCACAACTTTAGGCTGTTTAATTTCTTTATTACGTATTAGTATATTCTGGACAAAGTCATTATATTAGACTGCAACCTCAGTTTAACTGCGTTTAATGCCAACTTGGGCTCTCTAAATCAATGCCTTTGATCGATGATTGATGATGGCACTGGTAGACAGAAAAGTTGAGGGAAAGGCTAAAAGAAGGACGCGAACGGTGTGGTAGTGAACACGCTAGCCTCCGAAAGGGCGTTCGTGTTCGATCCGTTCCCCGCCACAGACACCTGTGGTCCAGAGTTTTGCAAATATCTCACCATCGCTGTGGTTGAATTCGCATAACAACCTACCATGGAAATTGTAATAGGCAGTAAATAAGAAAGTTAACATTAAAACCTTTAGGATTTAGATTTGGACCCTTAGATTAAACCCGAGTAAGTGGGATTACTACCGCTACCATTTCACCTTAACGCAATTCACCATGACGAAAGATTCATATAATAGCACAGTTTAAGGAAACACTTACGTTTTCCCTTAATCGCTCACCAAAATACAGTCGTGATACTGCAGGAAGCAAGTCCGTTATCATACTGTGGTCTACCAAGTTACGTGCAAATTCTGAGAGTCGTTTCAGATCAACATTGGACAGGAACATGGAAAGTTGTTCACGATTTATCGCTGTAATAAAACAAGCAGATGCTTAAAATGGCGTTAGGGCTGGAGACCGAAGAGAAAAATAAAGAGTAAATGTCACACTTACCTTTCCTTTCCTTTTGTAGTGCTTCATTTACTTGTTTGTTACGCACCTGCAGCAATGATAAACCAACATTTATCGGTAGTTTACGGAATTCAAATGACAACAAAGAAAGTAGTCGTGTACGGAACTCAATGAAATACGCAGCCAACCATGAATTTGATGAAACGGACTGGTCTGCAAATATGTCAGGTTTCCATAGTAAATGAATGAATGGAATAGAAGGCGAAATCCGCCGAAACGTCAGCTTGTACGTAAATAAAGAAATAAAATAACACCTCGTGTTTGCTAAACAGAAGTAAAAGAAACGGAATGATATTTCAAACACCAAATTATTAACTACTTAACCTTGTAAAAACCAAATTTATTATGTAAATCAAAAGACCGACTTTCTATAAACCTTGGCATAACAATCGATATATCCATACATATGTTCTTACGAACCGCCCTTCTTTGGACGATGAGAGGTTGGTTCTGGTATTCTTATTGGTATTGTTGTCGTTGTTCAATTGTAAAACTACTGTTACCATATGGTACGTCCAGGCTGTGAGGAAGACGAAATCACCGAAACAGCCATTGAACGACACCTACACCAACCTTTATATATATAACATAACTGTCCACGTAACGGAATTTATGGCCTGATTAATGCCTTAGGAATACTTCGAAACAAACCGTGAAGTTGCTTCAGCACCACACAACTGTATTCACCAGTAAGTGGGCTGGGTGTTTGCCGTAAATAAACCGGCACAAAGCCTCTTTTTTTCCAAAACTTCAGTAGGTTTAAAGTTAGGCCAAAAGATGCTCCTGTAAGTAAAATTTGAAATTTTTTAAATGACTGCAGTCATGCTAAAAAGAAGTTCCCACTCACCCAAATAGTCAAGATATTCCGGTTTCCTTTCACTAAGCCTCAAAAAAAGAGGTGGAAGGTCAACACGTGGAGCAATTTGCTCTTCTAATAATTCAACTGTATGTCCATCCTTAATAGAAAAAAATTCGCGTCGAACATACAAGTAGGATAAATACCAGGTACCACCTTAACAGTCTTCACAGACTCCTTTACATTTTCCTCAAGTGACGGCACATGACCTAGATAGTACTCCTCAAGCAGTTCTAGAGTGCGGGTACCATAACCCATAGACTGAAAATCGGGATGGACAGCAATTCGCACCACCCGTCCACCACAAAGGGTTGGGAAGTCACGGTCCTAAACAAAATTTGTCGAATAATGTAAACACTAAGATAAAAAAAAAGAGTCAGAGCAATATTAACATGCTATTGGCAATGAAATCAAAAATCTGGAAATCGAACCAAGAATTGCTGAGAGACTGTCCACGATAGTAAGTCCCCAGCAGCACGCTTTCCTCTATACATTGCTGATGACACAAAGTCCTTTGAAAGATTACCTTCCAAACAAACTTGGGCGACTGCTAGCACCTGGCATAATGATTACCATCATAATCATTCTCTAGAAATAATAACAATTAAAAAGGAGCTTTACCTCCGGCATCGAAGACTGATCCTCTTTTACCGGCGACATCAGCACGAAAAGATGATGAGCTGGGGCGTCGCTTAACATCTGAACGAGATTCGATCTACAAAGCTACTATAAAAACATAGGAAATTCAAAGAATACTTGTAGATCATTCGGTGAGTTCTTGTAGTGAGCTGCTACATAAATCGCCATTACTTGTTGAAGGAACGCTTCAGATGCTTTGTGAAAAGAAAATAATGTGTCACGATTTACGAAATACCTGAAAAGGTGAAAGATTCTTACAAAACTTACGATAATCTATAAACTACTATTCTTTAGAAAAGAAACTGGCTCATCATAACGAATTTCTTTCACTTATAAAACCCACAATTTTTTGTATATCTAGCCCAAACGGTAGACTGAGGCACGAGTATTTCTAGCAAAAACAGTAAAGATGAAAGTCCTCTTGTCCCTAATATCGAAAAAACCGCCAAAACTATAGCATCGGGTAGAACGAAAATGGAGACGTTAATAAAATGTGAACACCATTTATGACACCCAAATAAATCTTGAACAACTAAAGTGACGATCTGTAGTTATAACAGGCGCACGTCAACACAGGAGTACACTGTTGATGATAGAAAATGCAAGCTAGAAATTTCAAATATAATATCGTGGTAGCCCAGATAAGAATAGTCCACCAAACGCCGTTTATGATATAGGTGAAGAACTGTCCCTCGGAACAAAAAGTAGCAAACTATTCAGCGGTGGAGGTATTAGGCCCACACGATCACGGCCATGCAACATCAGTTATGCTTCGACATAACAGAAAAGTGCCAAATGAATTGAAATATACATGAGAAAAACTGTTTGGGTTGCCATCATAAGAACCAATGCGATCCATGAGAACCAAATTTCATGAGTCCTCACCTCAACGTTGAACGGCATGAAAGTCTCCAGTTATAGAGTAAATGATAGAACCACAATGCATTCGATTTTCATCCTGAGGAATTAGCCATGATTTGGATTACATTTTGACCTTTACAATGAATCGGGATGGAGCGTCCTGCATTAATCACGTGCTTAGGGATGTGCCATGCACTGGACCTTACACCTATCATCGTAATGGTGACTAATACTATGTAAGATACTGATAATAACAAGTTCGTTTTTTTTTAGCTGACGCGGTACTAAACCTACGGCCACTCCTAAACTGCAGAGCACCTCTGAGCATTTCGCTACAAAGGCCCTAAAGCGTAGAGAACCATGGCTAAGTTGACCATATTATCGGTAAAGGACTAGTCTGATACATGTCGCTGTTATCCTAAAGTCCCAAATAAGATTGCACCATCTCTCTTTAAGAGCAAGAGCATTTTTTTCTGAAGAAAGGAGAAAATGTTGCGAATTCCAAAGAAGGAAATATGAAAATTACCATAAAATAAGATTTTCCATTTCCTGAACTTTTAGGGAAACATCGCTATCGATGAAAAATACGACCGCCTCACCCAACGGTAACGACAGTGAAAAATATTCGCGACGTTGAATAGTAATAGAAATCTCAAAAGAACTCGAGTCAATGTCCACATGTTAACGTGGACTTCAAAATGTAGAGCTTTGAATGCTTCGAGACAGCTATCTCGAGTTTCAAGGGAAAGTACGTTTGACCAGCACTTAAAACATCAGAAAAGGTAACAACAACTTCAAGTTGCATCCAAAACCGAACAAGCCATTCCTTCTGCATGGAAAGAGCCTTCAAAAAAAAAACGCTTTGGAGACGCAGACGCTGGCCCAGATAATTTGCTTTCAAAATTGAGGATATATAGCCTACAAAAATATCAAAGACGTTTGAAAGATTTGACAGCACTAATGATCGCTTATCGAAACGCTGAGTTAGGAGTACATCATACGACGTAAGTAAAATAATGGATACAAAGTCAAGAGTTGACGATTAAAGAACAGAGACAGTGTGGCCTAAAACATGCTGAGAATCAGGCCGCTAGAGCACGAGAGGAATGTCGTCGAGTCACTGACATAAATCGTTAGCGAACATCAAAAAGAAAGCCAGGCTTCCTCAAGAAGACACTTAAGGTAAAATACATTCCTCGTTTTCCTTAGTCCAGAAATAATCAACTGGGTAACAAATGAAGAAAAATCGGCTTATGGAGACTTGGTTGGCGCTGGATTGTGTCAATGGGTGGACGGGAGGTTAACAAAGGTGAACATGATGTTATAACACTCGAGTAAAATTAATGGTGTAAGAAAAGTCAGGTATACCCATATCCATTTTGTGTCATAGCCTACTTCCGTTGATTTGTTGAACATGAAATATTCAAAGAAAACAAGCAAGAGAATGGTGTGTAACATACAATTCACATTCGCTGGGAGGAGGAGTGCCGCAAGAGAGGCGTGTTTTAATTTTCGCAGCGTTAAGGCAAAGCACACGATTAAGCCATTGTTCAATCTGAAAAAATTAAACACGTTTATAACATACTTAAAAGCCAAGTAGAAAAAAGTAGTACTGTTACCTCATCACCAGGTTTATATCGTATGCTTTCCTCCATGGTTAGTTCGTATAACTTGCGACCTACAATTCACTTCATTAATTCCCCAACACTCGCTGATCACCTCCGTCCTGTAAGGAAAACGCCAATAAAAATGAAGGCCAAATACCTAATGTAATGTACCTTTACTTGATGCCAATTTCTCTCCTTTGGCACTACCAGCAGACTGCTGCCGAAGTTGTTGAAGCAACTTCAATGACAAACTTCGTCCTGTACCCTCATACCCATTGATTGTAGACGCAAGAAAAACGACGTGTTGCCCTAAGCAATCACTGGTTATTAATATTAATAATAGAAGCCGTTGCATACAACTTTTTGTTCTAAAGGAATAATTTATCTGAGAAAAGTAATCTTTTATATACCAGATCATACCAAATATCAATTCCTTTACTATTGGTAACGGAATTGCAGCAGCTTCGTCAACCACAACCAGTTCAGCTTGGCCCAATTTTGAAGCATCAGAGGGATGAATGTACTAAACAATGCAGTGACAACGACTAATCTTTAGATGTTTTATAAGCTTTTCTAGTCTGTTAGCATATCTTTCCCATAAGTGCTATAATTCCAAAAGAAACAAAAGACAAAAAAAAAACATCAACAGCTGGAAAAAAAGGCTTTAGCAACTGAAGTGCAAAAAGTGGAGCCTCTGTTGTCTTCAAAGGAATAAAACACATGAATAGGTTTGCAAAATGTATAAAACAACGCTTCCATTTGAAAGATTTCATTTAAACAACGGAAAATTTTTTTGGAAAACAAAAAACATGGGATCGAAATGAGCTGACCTGAATAGTCTGTCTGTGCTCTCTAAAGACATTAACGCGAACTAAAGCCTTCTGGAATTCAGGATTTGTTGACTGAATAAGTTCATAATCAATATGCTCCTGAAAACAAGCCTTTTATTGACAAACAACAGGGACAAGGCCAACAGAAAGGCAAAGAAACTAATTTACAAAAGATAATACCTGATATCCTATTGTATCAAAACCCTTCACAAGAAATTCAAATAACGTGCGAAGATTCTCTGGTGATGGCGAGGTCACAAAAATATTGGAATAGCCAAAAGCGATAGCTCCTGCCAACGACAAGCCTAAATATCGTGAGCTTTTGTTGGCAGATCAAGTAATAATAACAAGTAATAATAAGGTCGAAATAGACCTAAAACAGTAGTGTCTTTTTTAAAATAGTTCTGATCAAAATTCTACCCCTGAAATCAAATAATACGAAAGAAAAAAATTTTCGAAAATAAGTATAACAGCGAAGAAAAAAGATAGTATAGAAAAATGTTTATAAGCAGTCGAGTCCCAGTCGTAACAGAAAGACTATGAGGTAGGCGGAATCGCCGAAACGTCAGTCATCAATCAACAAAAACAACAACAACAACATGAATGACAAGCTATACCTACCTGAAATCAGCTCAACAAGATCAGTTCATAAGAACACATGAACAAATATGTCTATAAGCACTCTCTAGGGCGTGTCTGGCGCAGTGGTTGGAAGCGCCACTGCGACACGCACGTGGAATCGATTCCTTCGCCCATGCCCCACCAAGCCTTCCATCCTTCCGGGGTCATCAAATTGGTACCAGATTTGTCTGGGAGGATAGCAGCACTGGCTCGATACATCGGCAGGCCACCGCGAGTCATTGTAAAGGCCAGACATGCATTTAATCACCTCCAACGATACTTAATGAAGTCGAATGCATGGCGTATCTCACAGGAATTGATCAACGCCGAGAGCTTTGAGCTTTATAAGCACTCTCTTATCGTTATATCATTACAAACAAACCTAATGATGCTGATTTTCCACGTCCCCTTGCAGCGGTTATCGAGCAAGTGACGTTCAAATCCTTGTCGGTAATCACATCGAGCAACCTGGAAATAACGATCGAGCTGTTGCTGTAGAGATCTACTCAGGCTAGTTATAAAGCGAACAGAATGTACATCGCATTGAAGACAACAAAATATGTATTCTTTCTTTGATGGATCATCGGCTCTGATGAAGACGAAGACATCGAGACGTTAGCCGATAATAAATATTGTTATCAACCTCGTGTAAGCTCATCAAAGAAAGGATACATATTGATTAAGCACACCAAGGTTCAAGGAAAGTCGGTTTCGAAGTATTGACAACAAAATAGTTCAAAATCATTCCAAATGAAAAAAAGGTCACAGTCTCTAACATAGTTCTCTATGAATGAAGAAAATTAATAGCGTCCGTTCACAAAAAAAAAGCATTCCATTGATGAAAACAACACATAACATGTAAATCTGAAGCATGTCAACCAACCTAAGTAATGCTTTTCCTTGACAAGCCGTTCGGCATTTGTTGAGTAATGGGCCGATAGGTTTAGTATCCTTCATACTCTCTTTCAAAGACTTCAACTCCTCTTCGGAAGGATTACTTGCGCTCTAGAGTTATAGTACTTCCACATCATATACAAGTATATTCAAGGAAAGTCGGTTTCGAAGTATTGACAACAAAATAGTTCAAAATCATTCCAAATGAAAAAAAGGTCACAGTCTCTAACATAGTTCTCTATGAATGAAGAAAATTAATAGCGTCCGTTCACAAAAAAAAAGCATTCCATTGATGAAAACAACACATAACATGTAAATCTGAAGCATGTCAACCAACCTAAGTAATGCTTTTCCTTGACAAGCCGTTCGGCATTTGTTGAGTAATGGGCCGATAGGTTTAGTATCCTTCATACTCTCTTTCAAAGACTTCAACTCCTCTTCGGAAGGATTACTTGCGCCCTAGAGTTATAGTACTTCCACATTATATACAAGTATGTAGCGTAGACAGAACGAGAACGAGGTAGGAATAAGATGGGAGAAGCGAGCATTTTAATTACCCTAGCAGATGGTTCTATTCGTTCCAAATTTGAAACGTGGCTGGATATGGGTAAAACATTGAGCTGGTCGTCGACAACGACTATATCTTTGCAGGCAGCCAATGAAAGAATAAACCTTTCATTAAATCGAGGAACAATTTCGCTGTGAGACTCAGTACGATAACGATTGTGCACATCCTGAAACATCGCCAAAAAATTATTACATCAACGAACAACTGACCGTTTTTGTGTCTTTCCACGGTAAAGTAGGTACAAAAAACCTCAACATAAACGATAACAAATACTTCGACATTATCAAAATTGACTAAAAATTGCACATAAACAAATGAAACGTATTCTTTACCAACCATGGCTATGGTATAAAGCTGTCTCAACGAATTGACAGTTTTCATCAGCAGCACTATTATACCTCCTCCTTCTATCGTTTCAATCGTTCGTGCCAACAAATTGGGAGTAAGCGCTTCAAAGTCCTAGAAAAAGACTGAGAACAGATAAAAAAAACTCCTAAGAAAAAAACAAACTGTCGACATTGACCAATCCCTGAGGGCTGCGCTACAGATTAGACTTCGCTAAGCATCTTTGGAGACGATTGAATGCACATTTGCCTTTTACAATGACTCGCAGTGGCCTACCGATGTATCGAGCTAGTGCCGCTACCGCTATCTTTCCAGACAAGTCTGGTTCCAATTTGCCGACATCAGAGCGATGGAAGGCTTGGTGAGCCTGGAGCGTGGCGATCGATTCCATGCGTATTGCAGGGCGCTTCCGACCACTGTGCTACACGCGCTTTTTACGAGAAAAGATAAACAAATATTCAAAAAAAAAGCACGAACTTGCAACACTAGCATTCCGTAAGTGTTTCCAAGGATGTTATGCGTCTCGTTATAGTAACAATATCGAATTTTCGTTGTTGAAATGAAGACTTCAAATGGGTCACCCTCCTAAAATAATCATATGGAGCATTTGCAACTTCATGACTGTCGAAGATTACTAACCGATATTGTGCTAACAGATGATTTCATATGAATCTGTCTGATTCGTTTCTTCTTATTTGAACTGTATCCAAGCTCCTTTTTGTAGCACCACAGAACCGTTGGTCTAGCAGCAACAGTGGCTTTCGTCAAAATATGATGAAGTACAGAGATCTGGAAAACACAAAATACACGCTTCCTGGAAAAGATTGAGCTACAAAAGTGCAATAATCCAGCAACTTAAAAACTGAAGCCTTAGGGAAACCGCGTTAAATCAGTTTTTCAATTCCACTTTTTTCACATTACATTATACGAGCTGACTTCACATGTATCACACTGTGTGGATCCCAGCACTCGCATTCAATTCGTTTCTTCGCATCCACCATCCAAGAAAGTCTTCGCATCCAAGATTTTGCGTATAGGCTCGACTGTTATTCGAGGATTTCTTGTCTTCATACGAATGTCGCCGAATGCTAGTTTAGCCAATTAATTATTTGGATAATACGATGGTCCGTCTTCACTGATTGTGTGGGCCCATTATAATTTCCATTGCTTCCGAGTTTTGCTGGTTTAGCCAATATGGTTCCCTGAAGTACCGACGTCAACCTGGCCAAAGTCTGTTCCAGGTCGTCACCATCTGATGCACTCGCCGCCCTTGTGGATCAGAGGGAGATTTGCCACCAAACGATTAGTTTGATACCAGGACGGTGGTGGATCCTGGCACTGGTTTACTCTTAGCTGAGCTTCTTGATGGAAACGCTGGACTCCTCAGCTTGGGAGACTCTGGTGGGGGAATGAATCCCCCCGTTGTACATTGCAGCCTGACACCCAGGAAAGGAACACCTACCCGCGATAAACCGTAAAAGGATCTCGTCAATTATCCTTGGAATCTCGGGATAGCCACGCTATAACTCCCTACCACCGCTGGTTAGGTTGGGCCATCCACGTAATTAAGGGCTCAATACCACTGCGATACCAATTCGTTTTCAACGTTGTACTGTCGAAAATGAAATTCTTTCCTACTATGACATTTTTCTTCGTATAACAGTAAAGGAGGATAGTATTTGTAAAAGCTGATTCGAACAGTGATGAGAAACCAAACACTCAAGATTAAATCAGCAGTGACTTCGGCATCATAGGGCGAAAATTTATACTTGGTTCGATAACAATTGCAATGGCTCCTACCTGATCTCTTCCTCTGTCGCCTACGATGACGAACATACTTCGATGTCCTTTTGCAACTCCATTTTCAATCAATATTCGAATTCGATTATCGATTTTTGTACGCATTCTATTACCTGGAAAACACTGAACGTCTGAAATTGGCAAAATAAACTAGAAAAAGCATTTAAAATGCATACAACCGCAATGTAGATTAGAATGCAATGTAGGTTAGATCTCTACTTCCATAACTGAATGATGTCCACCGATTAAACCAGGTAGCGATGAAAAATAGGATAGGACGGACAAAGACCAAGTAAAAGTCAGAATAAGTTGCGGTAAATGACAACTACCGCTGATTCAGGGTATCGTGAAAACCAGAAAGTCGGGATGAAATCAGATTTGGTTTTAACAGTTGAATCCTGTTCGATTATCACAGGATTTCTCACTGTTCTCCATGGAACTGGTGGAAATAAGTCTGAGACAATGAACTGGCGAGATTGCTGGCCGGTGGCCAATTAGCAAGTGAATATCAACTAAAGGTGGAGCAGTGGCATAACAGCAACCTCGTGTAGCATTGCAGTACAAACTCTGTTCCTAGTCGCTTGATATTAAAAAAACATACCAACTCTACTGAGTCGTGGAGGGCATTGGTCATAGGGGCCCTGTAATACACATGGGATCGATCCCCGCGCTTCAGGCTCACCAACCCTTCCATCCCTCTGGGGTCGGCAAACTGCTACCAGACTTGTCTGGTAGAATAGCGGCACTGGCTCGACACATCACTTGGCTACCTTGAGTCATTGCACCACAGGCTGGATATGAATTCAATAACCTCTCACGATTCTCAACGAAGTGGGATGCATGGCGTATCCCCCGGGGTTGATGAACGCCGACAGCTTTTCTTTCTACTATAAGGTTTCTGGTGTGTCTCTACCTTAACGTGAATCTTCACTTCATTGAAGCAAACATGGACGTTACCCAGCCCGGTCAAAGGTCACCACCGCCTCAGCGCTGGGAATTGCGACGGCGCGACGTCGCACGCGACGGAGGAGGGAGTACGGATCTCGTGGATCCTCGGCGATGCACGCGTTCACTTTAAGCCCCAGAGCACTGATTTACTACTACTCTTTCCTACTACAAATATCTTGAACTATATGTTCCTTTTGCTAGCTTTCGCTCCGGATTCTTCCTATTGTGCAAATATTTCTCACACAGCTTTGCTCTAAAGAAAAGCTTTAGTGGTTTAAGCTTACAAATCAAGACCATAACCATAAACGCATTGACCAAATGTGACCACTGGTTAACATTATAACCCTCCCAGTCGATTATTCCCTTGGCATTCAGTGAAGCGAGAATAAGTCTCGAAAAACCCAAAAGTGTTGACAAGCCTCGTTGAGAATCCTGTTACACCGCATTTTTCCCGTCGAGTTTGAGACAAAATAAGTTACAAAGCGCATATAATAATCATCCTCCCCTTGTGTTTGTCCTTAGAAATTGACTCGCATTGATATTGGATTTGCAACAACACTTAATCCAGATAATTAATGCTTCCATGCTTTGTAACAGACGTAAAAAAGTGGTATGAGCTCAGTGGACTATGTTTTAATGCTATAAAGAATAAAAATAGGATAAAGTTATCGGCGTTGATCAATCCCTGAAGAATACGCTATGCATTCAACTTCACTAAACATCGTTTGGATGTGACTGAATGCATATCTGGCCTTTATAATGACTCGTGGAGGCCTACCGATGAATCGAGCCAGTGCTGCTATCCTCTCAGATTAGTCCGGTACCAATTTGCCGACCTCGCAGCGATGGAAGGCTTGGTGAGTCTGGGACGTGGGGATCGATCCCGTATGTACTGCACGGCACCTCCGATCGTTGCGCTACGCTCGCCGTTTTTGTCCTTTCGATGCATATACCCAATAATAGAGTTTTCGCTTTAGAGAGTTTTACAGTTGAATGATAGAGAAATCCATATTGATAACGCCAACCATTCCTCATCATGAATATCATAAGTCCAATGTCCTGCGAGAAAACGAAAAGTGGGTAGGAATAGGCCACTGTGGACCTCCCTTCTTATACCATGGAACTAAACTATCCAATAAAAGTTGCTAACAACAGAAAGTAATAAGGCAAGCGCCAGGTCAATATGTTAACAAAAAATTGGGAGAATAAAACTTCAAGCGCCAAAAATTCTTGGTTATAACGTTGCAAAATGAGCCGTGGTATGAAGTGTCAAGAAGCAGTCTGTGGACCAGGCATGATATTTGTCGGCAATTTTTTATATGAGTTGCTAATAATCACCTCGAGTCATGTGGAGAGTGAAGAGTGCTCAAAAAGAAATACTAGTAACTGAAATAGTAATTCAATGCGGTTGATCGATTTAAAACATGAACGAATTCCACGTGAACACCGGTTTTTCCATCGCATTTTTTATTTGGCTCAGGCTTACGAAGAAAAAGAGAGCTGGTGCGCAGTTGCATCTCTTGCAGTGCTCGAGAAAAAGCCCCAATTAGTACCTATATTGATTTTAGTAGGCCTGAAATGAATTTCCTATGGCTAGGTTGGGGTGACATGTGTCTTAGTGGAAAAATGAGTGTAACAACGAAGCCAATGGTGGCAGTCGAACTCCGTCGTTCATTGGCCGATTTCAGTGAGGATCCAGTCCTCGAGTGCCTCCGAACGGAGCTCCGCCTCCAAATTTTCTTGAATAAGTCCGTGTTCCTCTTTCTTGATCTCCGTTTCCGACTATCTGGAATTTTCTCTTCAGATCATCCGTATTCAATGCTCAAGACGTACATCTTACTAGAATGAGACTTCTGATCAGTTTCATCATATTCGATGCTTTGGTAACCTGTTATAAAGGAGAAACGTGAGTTTTCTTTTCTACAATAATTTCTTTTATTGATGGAGAGGAAACTTGACGAAGCCTAGGATGAACCTCGGGTGGTCACTCTCGGACTGGAATTTTTAGAAGTCGGATAGCTTTACATCCACATTCATTCGAAATCACTTGATTTTTACGAAGTCGTAAATTCGAATTGCTCGACAGAAAGGATTCCTTTCATTTGCATCAGACCACCTTGCCTCTGCCCTTTTCCTTAGATATTGTCAGTCTTTATAATATCGTTGTTCAACTACAATGATGCTGAGATGTTTGCAAAACTCCGAAACGTAGGTGTCTGTGGTGGGGAACGAACGCGCTATTACCCTTTCCGGGGGCTAACGCGTTCAACACCACACCATGCAGGTCCTTCGTTTCGCCTGCTCCTCATCTAGTTTTCTATCTATCCTAGTTCATTTTTAAAAACCGATTTTCTAAACAATGAATGTAATAGATAATAATAAGTAATAAACACTAACGAACACTAGTAGACAAAAGAAATGATCGAATTGTAATAGACAGGTAGATAGGGCATGAAATAAATAATAGAAAGAAGAAATAGTGAAAGCTAAAGTAAAAAATAATATAACTGATAAAATATTTAATAATAAAAGGATATTGATTCTTATTTGTACTTGAAGTTTACATTTTGTTACCGTACTACAACCGAGAACAAATGGAAGCTGTATGGATGCATAGGAGATCTGATTTCAAAACATTTTGTCTAATGTTCTTGACTAACAATGGTTTTTCGGCGCTTAAATTCATCAAATCATCTGGTTCAGTTGATTAAAGAAAGTCCAATTCCTTTCCAACTACTTGTTATGTCGATGATGGCCAATATCGCAGTTATCGTTTTTCCCTTGAAACAGTTCGAAGCCATGAAAAAACAGCGTGCTGCGAAACTGGGAATGAAATTTCCCAAGACCGACTTCCTGTTAACCTCGGCACTGATTGATTGATTCGATGTTTTATTTCAATAAGCAGACACGAGGCTGTTATTATAGAATTTATTGGGATACAATAGCTCACGTTTCGGTGATTTCGTCTTCTTCAGAGCCTGGAAAGGTCAAATTGAGATGTGATCTACTCAGTCAAACACTTTCATAACCTTAGCAGATAAAACTTGACAAATAAATTTGTATTCGCATAAGAAACAGCTTTATTTAAACACCTACCGTTTATTTCTCGTAAGTATTTGGATTAGTTGGTGGATAGCAGCCGCACAGAGTACTACATGGTCGAGGAGTGTGCTGGTGTCAGATCATTGGATCAGCTCGAGGTATGGCGCCAGGTGACAAGACACTCCTCCTTGCGGTTAATTTTTGAATTTTCGGAATTGATTCAAAGCGCTTGCCGGTGTTTTCGATTCCTGCGTGAGGACAGTGACTCCTACTTCGAAATCTTCTCCGCTATGTTTCTGCATCCTGTGCGCTCCTAGTGAAGTGTTTGCTTTTAATTTAGATTTACCGACTAGGTGTTCTTTTATGCGGAAGTAGAGCAGTCTATCCGTTTAGCCATAGACGGTCATATAGGCGATTGCAAACTAGCTGGCGTTTTAGAGTGTCCGGTGGCATTTCTATCACTCTTACGGAATTCTCTAGACCGGCCCTTATTAAGCAACGTTTTATGGCTGCACTTATTTCGCTTGAAATAAAGGGCAAGAGGAATGGAGCCTTGTTCTCGCTAGAATTATCGCTTTGGGGCGTAGTTTTTCCTCTATGCCTATGCCGATCAGCTACAGTTTCGTAACCATTTGAAATGGCTATTTGGCGCCCCAGTTTCATGAATTCTTCCCTTCGCTCTTCACCTGTGCACACGTTGGCGGCGGTTCGAAACATATTTCTTATGAGTGCCCTTTTAGTGTGTAAGGAATGAGAGGAGTGGTAAAGAACTAGGATATTCTGACTGCTTGGCTTTCGATACCATTTTGTGATGTAGCCGTTTTCGGATAGGTTGACTTGAACGTTTAGGAATGGAAGCCAGTTTTGTACTCTGACTGCTTGTTCAATAACTGGAAACATTTCTCCATCTCCTCTTGTGTGGAGCAAATGACAAAACAATCATCTATATACCTACAGTAGAGTAATGGCCCGAGATCGATTAATGGTGCTTCCACTTTAGACATAAAGGCAACGGCAAGGGTTGGAGCCAGTCGCTGTCCCATTGCCAACCCTCTCATTTGCGCGTAGTATCTCTCAGACCATCTGAAGATTGAGCAGTTTAGGCACTTCTCTAAGAGTGTCATCAACTGCTGAATCGTGAAGCCATACATGCTTATTCCTCCTTCATTTTGTATAAGGAACTCTCGAATGGCTTGCATAGCGGAGTCATTCGACACGTTTGTATAGAGGGCGGTCACGTCGAAGGGCTCCATCACGTACGCGTTGTTGGGTTGCGCGTTACGTAGATGATCTAGGGTGTTGGTGAGATGGGCTAGTATGTGTTTAAGCAACTGGCTGAGGATTAGATTTATAAACCAGGCAATTCTATTTGTAGGCCCGTCTACACAGCTGATGAAGGGTCTAACTTTAAAGGTGGAGAGGTCAGTAGACGCCAGATCATGAGCGGATGTTAACATATGCGTCTTGATAAATAAGTGTAAGACGGGACATGTCGCCACTTCGATCTTAAGGTGCAGAATGTCTGCTGGTTTTAAACCTGGCGCGCTTGCCGTTTTGACCCATTCGTTTTTCAGTTTTCGATTTTGACTTCTGAATTCCTTTTCAGTTGATGCGCGGCAAAGAGATGCGTCTTAAAGGCCTTTTTCCGTTATAACGACATCTAACTGGCGAGGAAATACTACAAACTCTCCACCCTTATCATTAACTGATAGCCTAATTGTTTATGACTTTATTAGTTCTTGAACTTGTCGCATACTAGATTTTTGCGAAGCTGTGAGGTTCGAACTAAACTTTTTCTCGCGATAGTGGTTAACGATTTTGAGATCACCAGCGCAACTCATTTATAAAGAAACCTTGCATAGGATCGCGTGCAACCTTCACGAGCTCCAAGATCGACTTCGCAGCAACGCTAGAATTGAGACATGAAATAAAAAAGAACAACGAGAAGTACGGGCACTACCACCTCCTCCATTTCCTCGGCTATTCTTTAGACAGCAATACCCAAACGACGAAGACGATATGAAATTTCGCATATTTTCGAGCGGAACTCTCAAAATCCTTAACTACTATCGCGCGAAGAAGTTTAGTTCGACCTTCACAGCTGCGCAAAAATCTGGTATGCGACAAGTTCAAGAACTAATAAAGTCAAAAACAATTAGGCTATCAGTTAATGATAAGGGTGGAGATATTGCAGTATTTCCTCGCCAGTTAGATGTCGCTATAACGGAAAAAGACCTTTAAGACGCATCTCTTTACCGCGCATCAACTGAAAAGGAATTCAGAAGTCAAAATCGAAAACTGAAAACCGAATGGGTCAAGACGGCAAGCGCAGCGAGTTTAAAACCAGCAGACATTTCGCACCTTAAGATCGTAAGACGCATAAGTTAACATCCGTTGATGATCTGACGTATATTGACCCCTCCACCTTTAAAGTTAGACCCATCATCAGCTGTGTCGACGGGCCTACGAATAGAATTGCTTGGTTTATAAATCTAATCCTCAGCCAGTTGCTTAAACACATACCAGCCCATCTCACGAGCACCCGAATGTTCCTGGATCGTCTACGTAACGCGCAATCGAACAACGCGTACGTGATTGATACACCGAAGAGTCGGTTTAATGCATATTTAACTATCTAATGAGTAACGGGGGTCTGCTTATATATCAACTCAGTCGTGTCTTTATTCTATCATACAACTCCGATTTGAACTTGTTGACATCAGGATCGCCGCAAGCGGCTGTATGAATAGAGAAAGATGGAGATGTCCATAAAATTCATCGATTAATGTCATTTGTAGCAGCTGTACAATACAAAGTCCCGTAAGTTATCGTGTGACTTTTGAATCCAAGTATAATCCCCACTTATTCCTTCTGCACACTCGAGCTACTAAGCTCGACTTCACGTTGGCTCGAAGCCAACAAGGAGCGTCACCATTTCTGCACGAAGTCCTATATTTTTATGATTTTTTTCTCTGACGAGGCAATATCCACGCATACATCTGGGTATTGTCATGTAAGTTCTAGATGCTCACGGCAATCAAAGTAAACAGTAGACTTCTTTTGTACAAGTTATACTTTCCATGGGAAGACACAGCTCTCGTTGTTGATCAATCCTTGAGGGGTGCGCCGTGCATTCCACTGTATTTCATAGATTCCTAATGGATTTCGTCTGCCGACCACGAAACAGTTATCACAGCTTTTTGTTGGTGTTCTGTCCTTCATCTTTGTCTAAGCATTCTTCAGAAATCTGTCGTTTTATTCCTCAGCTATCGCGAGGTTATTATACAGCACACGTTTACTTCTATGCAATAACACACAACACAACGGTAGCTGACGTCTTGGCAGAATTGCCTTCTTCAGAGCCGCTTTTTCACCTGTCTTCCAACGAGGGCAAACAGCCGCTCAGAGTCGCATATGGTTGACGACTGCACCTCCCCACATCAACGATCGATACGAGGGTACGGGACGATATCATGCATGATCTCGGGGCATTCCTCCACGCTACTCATTGCAAGATTTTTGGCATTTATCCAAAAAACCGTAAGGAGTTTGCGCGTTAGTGTTTTAGTCTCCTGTGGGAGGATACTTGCTCTTATGTGAAAATCGTCTCCGTTATGCTTTTGTGTCCTATGCGTCCCTAGTGGCGTGCTTTGTTTTGCTTTTCGTTTGCCACTTAGATGCTCCTTTATGCGGATACATAAAGGTCTACTCGTTTTGCCATATATTCGTCTCCACAAGTACCACAAGAGATCAGGTATATCATAGTTGAGCTCATGCAGTCACCGTCCCTGCCATAAGGGCAGATTATGCAATTTTGTGTTTCACATAGACGGTCATATAGGCTGTTACGAACTAACTGGCGACGAAAGGTAGTCAGTGGTACTTCAGTTATCGCTACCGATTCCTCTAGATCTGCCTTTCTTAAGCATCGTTTCATCGCTACACTTATTTCATCGCTAATAAATGGCAAGGTAAACAGGTTTTTGTTGCAGCCAAACCGTTCGTTTTGGGCGTTGCTCTCCTTCGAAACTTATCTCCTGCGGTAACTACTTCGTAGCCATTGGAGATGGCTATTTGCCGAACCAAGTCGCGCGATTCTTCATTTAGTTCCCTACTTGTGTACACAGAAGTGGCTGTTTGAAACATGTTTCTCACTAGTGCCGTCTTTGCGTGTGAAGGGTGGGAAGAGAGGAAATGAACCAGAATATCTTTGCTAATTCTTTTCCGGAACCATTTTGTCATGTAACCGCTACTTGATAGGTTTATTTGAACGTTTAGAAACGGAAGCCAGTTTTCTTTCGGGTTCTATCGGGTGAACTTGATGCACTCTGACGGCTCATTCAATAAATCAAAGCGTTTGTCCATCTCCTCCTGTGTAGAGAAGAAGACAAAACAATCAACTTTATATCTGCAGTAAAGTAGTGGCCGGAGACCGAGAACGGGGGCTTCTACCTTAAGCATAAACGCAATGGCAAGGCTTGGTGCCAGTAGCTGTCTCATTGCCAACCCCCTTATTTGCGTGAAATATTTCCCAGACCATCTGAAAATCGAGCAGTTTAAGCACTCCTTTAAGAGAGTCATAAGCTGCTGGATGGATAAGCCATGCATTTTTATTTTTCTTTCGTGTTCAACAAGAAGTTCGAAGATGACTTGCATTGCGACGACATCCGATACGTTGGTGGTAACGTCGAAAGATTCCATCACGTACGCGTTGTTAGGAGACGCATTACGACAACGCCATCCGAAAACATGCGGAATTTTATGTCAATTCCGTCGTTGGGGTCTTGTTGTCTAAAAAACGTTTTGGGGAAAGGAGATGGTGATAGCTGTCGCCGCCTCTTTATTTTTACTTCTATTTGATGTCCCTTGTTTAACCTGATAGCGGAGTCGATCTTAAAGCTCAAACAGATTGTATGCTATCCTACACAGGGTCGTTCTAGAAATGGGTTGTGATGGTGAAAAGCTTGGGCTCAATTCACCAGCACCCACTCTCAGGCATTGTCATGCACTCAAGTACAGTGGCTGTAGATTTTCTTGGGAAGCCGCCACATCGAGACGAATAACAAGCGTGGACCATCGACTCGGATCATCGGCTCTGATGAAGACGAAGACGTCGAAAAGTTAGCCGAAAATAATATGCTTATCAACCTCGCGCAAGCTCATCAAAGAAAGAATATTTATTGTAACATTTCTTCAGGATTTTTTTGAACAGTTTTTTTTTACATATTCCTTGTTAATAAGCCAAATAGTTACTTTTTATTTCTTGCCTTCTATAATTTTTATGGCAGGGTATTAAGCGAAATATAACCACAAGATTGCTGAGATATTTGTAAAACTCCGGACCGCAGGTGTCTACGGTGGGGATCGAACGCGCTATTGTCTTTTCCGGGGAGTAACGCGTTCACCATCATACCATGCGGGTCCTTCGCTTCGCCTGTCACTCAGAATTCAACTGCAACCTCAGCTTAACTGGGTTCGTTGCCGATTTGGGCTCCCCAGATCAATCCCGTTGACGGGTGATTGCTGACGGCACTAATCAATAGAACTAGCTCAAGGCAGGTGAAACGAAGAACGCACATGGTGTGGTGGTGAAGGCGTTACTTCCCGGAAAGGACAATAGCGCGTTCGATCCCCACCGCAGACACCTGCGGTCCGGAGTTTTGCAAATATCTCAGCATTATTAAAATTATATTTCACAATATATACCCTGCCGTTAAAAAGAATAGGCAGTAAATAATAAGTTAGAATTGTAATTTACCAAAACCGTTGCTTTCAAGCGTTCCTCCATAAGTGCCAATCTCGTCTAGCTCTTCCACATGCTTTTGATGCGTCCAATATCAATTTGGTTTTCTAACGCTTTTTTGTTAATTTTATCTAAGGTTCAAGTGTTGTGTGAAATGAGCTGGGTAGTTAGTTGGTCGTAGCACTGTAACAACAAACAGACAGAGATGTGGGATACGGTAGTGCTCTCACCGTTATCTATCCGGTTTGGGGAGATAAATTTGACTCCGTTGTAATTTTGTTAAATAAATGAAACTCGGGTGCCATTGGGTAGAACTTTTAGCAAATTTGATACTTAAAAATGATCATGGATCAAAACAGTGTAAAGATGGAGAGCGTTTACGCCTAAGTTTCATAGTCAATTCTTGTATGAACATTAACTTACAGGAAGAGGAACGTCGTATTGATTATTACTGACGATCAGGACATTGAACTTGGATCGATGAATTATATGCCTAAAGTATCGAAGCTCCTGAAGGAGAAGGGCACCGAATTTAGAAGTGGGTGAGTTGCACGACTATGTTACCTAACAAAGCCTAATTCATCTTTAATGATGTTGTTTAACAAAAAAAAAATAAAAAAAAGTTCATAATGAGGAATCCCAGCGAATAATAGGAAAAATACAACAGTGAATTAAGCAACTGATTGGCCGATTTTACTGTCGTCGTCCACTCGTTCTTTCTTGTTCGTAGATCCTTATCAACTCAACTGTCGGAAATACAGCGATTTCTTTTTCTTTTTTCTTGAGTCTATCCTAATTCATTACCTATCACGAAATGTATTCGCCTTATAAAGTATTTTTCTGGAACTCATCTCTCTGCGAGACGGTCCTTCGACTTCAACGTTGATCCGTAGGCTATATTCTTGTAGAACTGACGAGAACTTGCTAATATAATGTCTATCCCATGCTGGCTAACATTTTTGCTGATTTCGTCATATTCAGAGCCGTATCTTATGTTATGTGTATCCGTACGTTTGCTGTTTGAGGATTTTGATCCTCTTCGTGTATGCTTTTGAATGCAGTTAGGGTCGATTGTCCCTGGAGTAGCTATGCCAGAGCATCCCTGATCTTCATCACATGCCATCGCAAGCCTTTGTATTGAAGGGGAGGAGTTGATCGCAGACCGACACTAGAGGGGTGGGACGTGGCTGGCCCGAGTAGTGTCGAACCTGGCTTTGCGCGCAGTGATCCGCATCATTGCCACTACTCTGTCCGACTTCTATAAGTCTGCTGATGCTTTATCCATTGGGAAAAGATGGTTATACAAAAAACAGAACCTCCGGAAATATAGAAATTTTTTATTTTCCAAACATCGCTTATTTTAGTATCTAATAGGAATAGGTTCCTTTCTGCAGCTATCAATTATGTTACCTATTTTCATATTGATAGTAACTTTATTGTATTTATCCATACTGAGTAACTAATGAAGTTTGCCATTTTACGACTAGTTCTAAGTTTGTTTGGAAGGTCCCACGCCTTTCAGTCACTGAACTGTCGCCTGGCTGAGAAAGGTGGCGTTTCGTTTTCGATTAAATGTGAACGGTTTTGTTCCTCTACAGATTCGTGTCAACACCAATCTGTTGTCCAAGCAGGTCAAGCATCCTCACCGGCATGTACGTGCACAATCACAACGTGCACACCAATAATCACAACTGCTCCGGTGAAGAATGGAGGTCAGCACCATCGAAACTCATTTTCTGCTTTTTCACATAACTTCTCAAAGGTGGAAATTTCTTCTCCTTTGTCAGTTCTATGGAGCGCACGGGTAAAAGTGTGAAAGTCACACTAGAAACACTTTTATGGTTAGATTTTCAAATGCAGCATGGTTTCAAAATACTTGTAGCATGACGTTTTTATTCAGACGAAGACTTAAAAGCTCGTGTAATTGATTGCGATCTAATTTTTTTTCACAAAATTTGCAGTATCCATGTAGTAACTAAGCTCATACCCTGCTATTATTATTTTGCTAAGGTAAGCGAGTAAGAGGGGCCTTGGGTTTTCATATTTCAATAGGAAATTGAACAACTTGTGCATCACCAGTCTTCCTTCGATCATCAAGTGGTTTGAACGGATGTCTCGGTGAAGTCTCCATTTGCCCTTGTGGCGCGCAAGAGTAACCCTATGGGTTTTTGTCACTCTAAGGACTAGTTGAGCACCATACCCTTCCTCCAGGTTTTTCATGAAGAATTCTGAATATTGGCTTCACAGTCTTTCTTCCATGCGCCAGACATCTCGAAGAATCCAGACGGTGATGGCTGTTGTCCACCGGCTGGTCATCTGTCTCCAGCTCATCTGATTTTCGACATTTTTCCCGACAAACACTTAAAATCAGAAAACCAAATGCGATGGCTAAAAGCAAATATTTGAAAGACAGCAACAACAACGACACAGCATGGTAGACTAATATTTAGTTTAAGATTTTTATTATTAATTATTTTATATGATCCGTCTTCACGTCTACCGTGCGGATCCAAGCATTTCTCACATTTGGTTCGTTTCTTCGCATACATTGTCCACGAAGATCTTCCAACTCTCACGTACGGCTTCAGTTGGTGCTTGAGGATTTTTATTTCATGTACGTGAAAGTCGTGGAATGCTGGTCGAGCAATTCTCCCTGGAGTCTTGAGATAACCGGGCTGGAGCGTTCCCAATTGGATTGCAGGACCTGACTTTTTCCCAAACAAGTACTGCACCAATTTCCCGAGCCCAGAGGGATGAGAGACTTGGTTGGCCCTGAGTGGAATCGAAGTGGCACCATGCTCGTGTTGACGACATCAATACCACTGCGCTATCCGCCCACTTCAGTTTAAGATAAGCCTGGTAATGTATGTAGCACAAATATAACCATTTATCTAGTGACAATATGTCTCCTTTTCATGCCGCGCTGTCGTAAAAGTATCACAGTCTTTCGTATCTACCGCAATTGGTTGGAATGGAATGGAATTTCTATGGAATTCCTTCAAACACTTTCAGGAAATAGATCCCACGACCGACCTTCTATTAACCTCGGCATTGATCATATAGTTTCCGCAACGTCAGCTTTAGCGGAATAAAAATAAAGTAACACCTCGTATTTGCTCAACAAGAATATAGAGAACTTTCAGGAAAGTTCATGAACCTCGAAGCATTGGTGTTCTTATGAAAGAAGCCGGCTATCGTACAGCATATTTGGGGAAATATCTGAACGAATATGAAGGGTTTGTAGATTTTACTTCGCTTAGTGAAAAGATTTCCATCGAAACGCTTTTTATTTTTTTGTTTGCTTTTTTGTACTTTATTTTTCAAATTGTTGATTAGATCTGTTGCAGTAACCATGTGCCACCAGGATGGGACTATTGGATTGGTCTAGTGAAGAACAGTAAATTTTATAACTACACTGTAAATTTGAATGGAAATCGTGTAAAGTACGGAGCAGAATATGAGAAGGTTCGTTTTGGGTTGAAATTAGACCCACTTGGGGTTAGAGCATAGGAGCTGGGTCTCATGCATGAAAGAAATTATGGATTATCTTTTCGTGGCATCCTGTATGATGTCAAACCTGTCCAAACCCAGCTTCTATGTGCTACTCCCAGGAGAGTTTTGATTGTGTCAAAACAGTTATTCGTGATAGAAAGAATAATTAAAGAAAAACAATTAGTAATAAGAATAGTAAATAAGTGACGATAGAATGAAGCAAAGTAATGTGGTAGTGGCAACCGTAGTTTTCTGTCTTGCCTTTTTTGTAGGTTTTATATTTGCCTGACTCGTTTTCACATGTCATGTTCATTCCACCAATTCCTTCTTCCATTCGATTTGTTGTCTCTCACGCTTCATCCATATTACCCTTCATATTTTTGCGTGGTGGTTCATCTGCTAGGGAAATATTTGTCCCCTTCATGAATATCATTGAGCTATGATGAAGTCGCTTCTGCTTGTAATCATATGTTTCCTAGAGCGTTTACCATTTTTGCTACTCCGGAAAGATAGGGGCTTCTTTGCCCGAGCTGGGTCTAAGCCATTCATTATAACGCGTTTATTTTACAGTATCTTGAAGTGCTACAAGCGTCCTTTTCCTTTTAATCAATGGCAACGATTGCAAAGCCTTCTTTGGAAGAAATTTTAGGAACTAGAGAGCCCAAAATTTCTATATTTTTTATAAATCCTAATTTGATTAGGAAAACGTTGGTTTCCTTATTATAATTTATTCGGTTATTTTTCATTTATAATGATCTCCTTCACTGCTCCATCCCTGTCCAGTTATTGTCGATGTTACATATTGCCTCTCCAAAGAAAAAAGGAATAAACGCTTACCAAAGCGATCACGTAATTGCCGTTTTACGAGTATGTAATCAAGCAATAGGCTACTTATCCCTGTGAAGCAGTTCTCAACTGTATATCCGTAGCGTTCACGCGTATTACGTGGATGTTCTGACTTTTGTTTTATCCTGGGCATCAATCCGTCATGAGACCTACGATGTAGTTACTGGGATATAAATAGGAAGTAGTTCGGAGTTGTCAACAACAAGTCAGCCTCTCACTCTCTCTGAAAAATCATCTAAGCTGGTTCTGGGCATTCATAACCAAAAATGCCTGTTGGCCTGATCTGGAATGTGGTGGACGGACGGAGATTTCGCTGGTGTCTGTTCTTACAACTCGGCAATAAACGGGATTTCATGTATTCTAGGTGATCCTGACCTTCATTTTCTCATTCCAGCATCTCAGATGAAATTTCCGAGAGCTATATAGAGTATGCTAAGACGAAACGAGAGGTGGAGTGTAAGAAAGGACAAATAATTTAAAGTTCAGAATTTGAAAATTACAATCCAATAGGGCACTTACCGTTTCAGGATTACTTTACGGATCTTGTCACAAATCAGTCAGTGAAATTCATTATGGATCATTTCTCGACTCACAACGACAAGCCATTTTTTATTGTGATAAGTTATCCAGCTCCACATGGTCCTGAAGATCCAGCGCCTCAGTATGCTGAGTTATTCGAGGACATCGATTCGCACCGGTATGGCGTTTCAAAAATACCTATGGATCTACACACAGAGGATTTTTTTTATTGAGCTGTTGTGTTTTATTACGGTGCTAGTCTGTGCTATAAAAAGCCTCGCAATTTGGTCGTTATGGAACTAATCTAAGTAGCTTAATCAAAGGCTTGTCACTCGTATACCGCGAGTGGTCATATTCCGAAGCATTACCATTCCTTGTGTCCGAGAAGACGCAATTGTTTGGAAAGGGCTTGTTTTCCAATTCATAACTCGCATATACATACTATGACGGTGTTAATACTCCACTAAGCTAACTGAGTGGATTTTAGGAGATTTAAAAGACCTGATGACGGGGAATGTTTATTTTTTTCTATAAGAGGACATTAGGCGGTTTCCTGAGAAAAATAGCAGCTTCTGTTTCGCTATCTCTTTCCCAAGTGAATACGGCGTATTTTAGCACCGATTCGTGGAACTATGCGCCAAATCCCGACAAACAGTGGCTTCTACAGAGAACGGGAAAGATGGAACCAGTTCATGTGGCATTCACAGATCTGCTGCATCGTCGTCGTATGCAAACACTGCAAAGTGTAGACGATGGGGTACATTTGGTCAGCGATATTTCGTCTTATCGAACAAAGTTGACCTCATCGGTGTCACTAACCGACACTCTGCTTGTGTTTATCCACTTTGGCTAAAAAGGATAAAGGATAAATGTTCCGGTGTTGGTCAATCCCTGAAGGGATACCCCATGCATTCGACTTCATTAAGCATCGTTGGAGGTGATTGAATGCATATCTGGCCTTTGCAATGGCTCACGGTGGCCTACCGATGTATCGAGTCAGTGCTGCTATCCTCCCAGACAAGTCTGGTACGAATTTGCTGATCCCGGACAGATAGAAGACTTGGTGGGTTTGGGACGCAGAGATCGATCCCATGTGTATTGCAGGGCGCCTCCGACCACTGCGCTACACGCGCTCCTTCATTTTGAATATCTGAAGAAAACCAAGATGACCTTAGGAACATGTAAAGTACATGTGTAAAAATACCACTTCTCTAGCACTTCATTACAGAAATAGTGATGCCAAGGCGTACCCTTAAAATTTTACCCTGCCTTACTTTCAAACCATGACAGAATAAGGTCTACGGCATTAATCAATTTCTTGGTTGTGCTATGCATTCGACTTCATTAAACATCGAAGAGAGGTTTGAATATACGCCCAATGGCTTGCAGAGTCTGAACAATGTATTACCACACTTTTCCCAATTAAAAATGTACCAATTTGCTCACCGCAGAGGGATGGAGAGCTCGGTTGAGCTCGGTTAGCTTGTTCGCAGGATGAAACCAACCGCCACGGATGTGGCGAACGTCTAGCCGCTGCAGGTCTCAAAATTATATTCCAGAAGTCTCAACAAATAATAATTAGGCTTAGTGAGGCGTGGGGCGAGGGGGCACTTGTGAGTCAAACTGCTGCCGATTTTTTAGTCGTTTGCTTTTTGACCACTGGACTATATCTCATTTTTCCACATTAAATTACATTCCATTTGCTTCGAATATTTAAGCGATGAGTACGTTGGATCCATCGCTAGTATGAACTGCATGGGCGCGTGTAGCATTGTGAATCGAGACGCTTCGCGATACACACAGGACCGTTGGTTAGATCCCCGAGGCTGATCATGGCTTGCATTCTTTCGGCAATGGCAAAATGGTGCTAGATTTGTCTGGGAGGGTAGTAGCATTGACTTGGTGTATCGAAGTGCCACCACAAGTCATTGTCTAGGCCAGATTTTCATTCAGTCATCTGTAACGATACTTATCAAAATTGAATGCATGGTTCATCCCTCAGAGATTAATCAACGCCAAAATCCTTATATTTTTATGAGATGTGTGATGATTTGCATCGATTGTTCGTAGCAGTTTGGTTTAAATGAATGCTGGTGATGGAAGATGGAAAAACTTCCAGATTTTCTCCACTCTACGCGATCATAACTACCTTTCATCCACCTATGCCTTCTACACATCCGATCATGGCTATCATCTAGGTCAGTTCGGTCTAATCAAGGGCAAAAATATGCCGTATGAGTTCGATATTCGAGTGCCGTTCTTCATTCGTGGCCCTGGTGTCATGAAAAAATTCAGGTTTGTCACTTATTAGACTTCTGCAAGTGATTTCACAGATTTCACAGGCATGTGGAACTTAGTATGGTAGATGGGTAACGTTAATTTGCTCCATCTGTTTTTGCTTGGAATTCCTTTACTACATCATCCTTACAGTGTTCGTGAGCCCGTTCTGAATATCGACATCGCGCCGACGTTGATTTCCATTGCTGGTGGAAGTGTTCCGAGTTATATGGATGGACGTAATCTTCTTGAATTGCTAGCACTAAAGAAAGCAGTTTCGCATGGCAGTGAGTGTTCATGAACATCTACGACTTTCTTCATCTACGAAGTCTGATTTCTACCCAGCACCTTCAATCTTCATCTTCTTGGGTGATCCTCATCTACAGCAGTGATTCTTATCAAGAATGTTAAAACATTTTTGACCTTCCTCCAATTTTAGTCAATGGTTACGATTTTATCGTAACATTTCTTCAGGATTTTTTTGAACAGTTTTTTTTACATATTCCTTGTTAATATGCCAAATAGTTACTGTTTATTTCTTGCCTTCTATAATTTTTATGGCAGGGTATTAAGCGAAATACAACCACAAGATTGCTGAGATATTTGTAAAACTCCGGACCGCAGGTGTCTACGGTGGGGATCGAACGCGCTATTGTCTTTTCCGGGGAGTAACGCGTTCACCATCATACCATGCGGGTCCTTCGCTTCGCCTGTCACTCAGAATTCAACTGCAACCTCAGCTTAACTGGGTTCGTTGCCGATTTGGGCTCCCCAGATCAATCCCGTTGACGGGTGATTGCTGACGGCACTAATCAATAGAACTAGCTCAAGGCAGGTGAAACGAAGGACGCACATGGTGTGGTGGTGAAGGCGTTACTTCCCGGAAAGGACAATAGCGCGTTCGTTTCTCACCGCAGACACCTGAGGTCCGGAGTTTTACAAATACCTCAGCAATCTTGAAGTTGCAATCCAAATAGTTGTAGAATTAGCAGTGATGCTCAGAAACCTTTTTTCTATTTAAGTTTGTTCGGACCTCATTCGTTAAGTTTCTACAACGTTCTTTTCTCGACAACTTTTGCTACATCTTACGTCTTCACTACGATTTGTTAGTTTTAATATTTATTTTAGAGAATGTTAGCAGCTCTTCCTTATCTCCTTGGCGAGACACCATTCTAATTGAAAGAGGGTAGGACGTACGAACTTCTTTCATTTCCTTTTTCCCGTTGTTCTGATGAAATTATTAGTTTCAACTCAAAAATTTGACATGTTGATTTTAATACTAGCTTTAATGGCTGCTTTATTGAAGGTGATCAAGCCCATTTTTACACTGTAAGAGAGTACAAGACTTCATAGGGCGCGTGTGGCGTAGTGGTTGAAACACAAACGTGGAATCGATCCTCGCGCCTATAGCCCACCAATCCTTCCATCCCTCCAGGGTCGGCAAATTGGTACCAGACTTGTCTGGGAGGATAACAGCACAGGCACGATACATCGGTAGGACATCGCGAGTCATTGTAGTGGCCAGATATGCATCCAATCACCTCCAAACGGTGCTTAATGATGCCGAATGAATGTTGCACCCCTCAGGAATTGATCAACCCCGAGAGCTTTATCCTTTTTTAGGAGACTTTATTAGAGACTTCTCTAATTTGGACACTTTTACATTTTCTCATTTGCTTGCGGAATTGTCACTAATTAGTAAATTACTTTTTTACGAAGTTTATGAACAAGTTTTAGGAAAATGCCTAAGCTGCGAAAAATTCGTGATCGTTGGTTGAATCAGAAGGAGCGATACGGTAAAGAGATGCGATTGAACGATGCATGTAGTAAGCCGGAATGGCAACATGCCTGCAGTGGATCACAGGTCAGAGACATAGACTAATGTGGAAGAAAAGACGAGAAAACAAAATGCGTAGAAAATGACACACCCATAAAACTGGTTGTTTTTTTTGATAACTTACATTTGTATAGCATAATAAGTCTTTTCGAAAGTTTCTGCAGTGGACCACAGTGGTCTGAGATGTCTGAAGTGCACATATAGTCGTTGGTTCGATCCCTCACCGAGGTCATGGTAAGCCTTTTGTCTCCTCAGGAACGGAAAATTGGTATCAGACTTCTTTTGGAGAATACGCCATTGGTTTGATACATATGTTAGTCCCTCAAGTTTTCATGTGGGGCAAAAATGCTTTCAGTATCCTCTGTGATGTTTTAACTTTTATTTATTGCTCACTCTTTCTTCATGGTAGGGTGTTATATGAACTTCTGTGAAAATTAATGGGAGATAATCTCTATGATACTTAATACCGAATGCTTAATACATCTCTCACAGATTGATAAAAGTCGGACGCTTTATTCTTCTGCCCATTAATGAGCCTCTCATGATTTATCATCTAATCGTGACTAGGTCCCTTCTTGTGAGCTTCGAAAACGGTATACGACATATGTTCCATCCCCACAACGGGATAGCTGTTACTGTAAAACTTTTCGATACCTTTATTGGGGAGTCCAAGTAAGGCTAAACTTTTGCTAGACAGATCCTGACAAAGTGCTCATCAGTTCTTCTGCGTCAAAGGCACTGAAGATAAGAGCGTCGTAACGAGAGTGTGATTAATGGTATTGTGGGTGACAGATGATAGCCTATGTGTTGTCTTCCATACTTTACTTTGAAATGAAGGCCCATCATGTTTAGTTTTCTATTTAGTTACTCACTACTTTTTTGTTACAGCGGAGTATGGTGTCAAATGCAACTACAACGATGCTGGGACATTTGCAAAACGTGCACCCCAGGCCAGATTCGAACCCACGATTACCCTTTTCGGTGCTTAGGATTTATCCAGTGCAGCACTGAGGTTCTTACTTTGCCTTTCTCTCTGTTTTTTTTTTACCCTTGCGTTGCCATCAGCAAACACCCGTCAACAGTAGTGATTTGAGGAGAAGAAATCGGCAATCAATCCGGTTAAATTGAGACTGTAGTCGAAACCACCAAGCTTAATATTTTTGTTTGCTGCCTATACCTTCTTGGATTGTTAAGCTAACACTAAGTTGATAATGGTATTTGTTCGGCTAACGTTCCGACGTCTTCATCTTTATCAGAGCCATAATCCGACTCGATAGTCCACAGTTGTTGGTCTTCTAGATGTGATGTTTTCGTCATCGTGCCGAGTCGGATCTTCAGTGGAGTGCCACTCGAATGATGCAAGCTCTCCCGGCAGAGCTCTTTTATACAGGACCGTTGTTATTGATATGACTATGCGTTGATAATAATTTTCGCAAGGCGTCGAAACTCTAGCCGAATAAACATTCTTATCAACCTCGTGTTAGCTCAACAATCCAAGAAGCACTGATTACTACTCGTGAGGTTAAACGATGCTCGGTTTGAAAAATATTGTTTTACTGCCTACAGTTTTTTTTTTGCAAACATCTCAACATTATAGTGGTTGTATTTCGCATCATACCCTGCTCTGGGAAATAATAATAGGTGCCAAATGAAGACTTAACATAATGATTTCAACTGCAGCCTCAGCTTAACTGGGTTCATCACCGATTTGGGTTCCCCAGATCAATCCCATTGACGGGTGATTGATGATGGCACCGTTAGGGTAAAAAAAACTGGCTGAAAGAAAGACAAAGCAAGAGCCTCAGTCGTGTAGTGGGTAACACGTCGGCCCCCGAAAAAGGTAACTGCTAGTTCGAATTTGGCTGAGGGTCAAAGTTTTGCAAATATTCTAGCATCGTTGTGATTAAAAGCACATCACTCTTGGCAAAAGAGAACTGCAACTGAGAAATGTTGCAAGGATGTAGAATGTTAGTATCTGGCGATGATTAGATCGATGTCTAAAAACAAACAAATATTTGGTGCAACATTTTTGTTAAGCAGTGGTCGTGTTACCGTACCAGTGACGGTCGATGGCGAATACAAAAGTGTCGTGAAAAGCGAGGTCGTCATTGTGCTTGCGATAAACGCCAGAAGAGGCTCGCTAGTCGAAGTGGTGAGTAAGTTGCTGGTTGCTACAAGACTTGAACACGAATGTTAACAATTTCAATTTATTATCAGTTTTTATTGATCCCGTTTACATAATATAGATCTTGGTGCCATAGAATTCAACAAGAACATCAGACGCTATTCAACCATTCGTGAGTGTGCTAATAATTTCCACCTACCCAACTCCACTCGTTTACCACATCACTGTCGATATGGAGTGTTCTTTACTGTCCAGCTTCAACTTGTAACGGTTACAATGGACGGTGTTCCATTCCTCCTCCCCCGGCGGTTCCATAAGCTAAGAAAAAACATTTCCATCCAGAAGTATAACCATCTGTAAACCAGTAATAGGCGTCGAAGCCGTCCTGATAAGGTGTATATAATCGCTGGTTGGCAAGTCTTGGTAACCTTGGGAAACCTTAACTCTGCTTTCAAAGTGAGGCACGCACAATTCCTTGTGAAGACGTTTTTCTTAGATGACTCGTTATTACATATTATACAGACTTTAGCACTTCATTCATTCGAATCATTTTTATATTCAACATCCATAAAGATCTTCAATTTTAAATCTAGGCTCGTATATTGGTTGAGGACTTTATTTTTTCGAATTTCTTTGATTGATAAGTGAGTTTAAACTAGCAACATTCTGAGAAATGGATATTATGCTGGGGCTCGCATAACCGGTGAGGACAGGCCGTTCAAATATTAAGTATCAAGTAATGAATAAGTTAATTTGCCTGGAATCCTGTATAGCCATACTAGTGCGTTCTCAGGTCTTCACCATTATCAACTGCCACCTTTTGTGGATCAGAGCAAGCTATGCACAAACAAACCTTTTACCACCTTTCTCAGTTCGGTAGATTGGAAGGCTTGGTTGACCTGGGGCGATATCAAACCAGTGCCTTGGGAGCATTATTGAGCGGCATCCCTACCAACGCGCTATCCTGTCCCCGCGATTATACGTTAATGACTCTACATAGTCGTAATTTAACAGTTAGCATTTCATTAACGTAATAATGTAGCTGCTACTATTCTGAAGGTTAGAATGGCAATGCAGTAGGGAAAACTTATAGAAATAAAAATCAGAAAATATGAAAAAGACTGAGTTCCTGTTGAAGGTACTACTGAGGACGATCGTGAGCTGATTGATAGTTTTCTTCTGCATGTACACGAATACGACATCGTACGAAGCAAAGCATGGTTCCAAGGCTCTTTTGATGCAGTGGTATGTTAGGAACTTTTGGAAATTACATTACCTAAATTATTCGCCGCACGTAATACCAATGATGTAGAGATATTTCACGGTCAATTGTTGATTTTTCCCGATTAATTTCTCCCACTCATTGATACTGTGCACGTAGTATAGTGGTTAGAAGTGGACACAATCGTTGGTTCTACCTCTCGTACCAAGCAGACCAAGTCCTTCACCATTCCAGCTTCACAAATTGGTACTGGGGTTACATAGGAAGATAGAAACACTGAATTGATACCCAGTTTCGTGACAAACAAATACGAGGCTGTTACTTTATTCTTTATTTATGAACAAGCTAACGTTCCGGCGCATTTCGTCTTCTTCAGAGCCTGGAAAGGTCAAGTGAGTGCAATCTACCCACCCAAACACTTTCATAATCAAACAGGGAAAATACTTAATGGAGATCCCAATCGCATTGAAAATAAAAGTACCGTTTTCGCACACTGACCGCTTTCTATATTATTCGATCCATGTTGAGGTCAGTAGAAAGTTGATCGACTGAGTTGATACTTCGGTAGCCTATTAAAAGTACCTGCATGCGAAAAATATGCATTTAGTAACATGTAGGTTGCTTGACGAATTTTATTGGATGGCATATCCCTTCGGGAGTTGATCAAAGCCATGCACCTTATCCTTTTATCCGTTGAGTCATCGAGCTTCTAGATCTATTGTCAACCGTGACTCCGTAGTGTTTAATTGCGTGGTTTATTTCTACTGTATTAGATCTACCATTACCCAGCAATTTAATGTAAAAAACTCCTCTTAATTTCAATGAAATGTTTTTTACAAGTAACACTTGAGTTAAAGGGTAAAAGATAATGTTCTCGGCGTTTGTTCATTCCCTGAGGGATGCTCTATGCATTCGACTTCATTAAACATTGTTTGGAGGTGATTGAATGCATATCTGGCCTTTACAATGTCTCGAAGTGTGTCTACCAATCTATCGAGCCAGTGTGCTATCCTCCCAGATAAGTTTGGTACCAATTTGCCGACTCCGGAGCGGTGGAAGGCTTAGTGGGCTATTGGCGCGGAGATCGATTCATGTGTGTGTTGCAGTGCACCTCCGAGCACTGCGCCACACGCGCCCTACACTTGAACTAAGGAATTATAATACATTTCATACATTTACATCAAGTTGTAATGCATAAATAATTTTTGAGAAAAAGACTTCTCTAGAAACCACGGCGACGTCGCAGCTTGTGTCCATGTTCCAGCCTTCACCCACTGTACGTAGACGAGTTCATATTTCCCATTTTTTACTTATTAGTGCAATACAGCAGTGTTTTCTATTTCGAACGAGTATTTGAGATGTGTTCAGCAGTTTATTTTCAGAAAACATGAAGAATTCAACCTTCGCCCTGCAGTGGAAATCAATGACGGTCTACGTAGAAGAAAGGAGAAAGGGTTCGGATACTGTCAAGATTGTGAACACTTTCAAAGGCATTCGTCTTTTTTTCTTTTCTAGGAACCTGACTAATCCTGACCGAGCAGCTTGCTCTGTGCAGCAGATGAACTGCTTCCTGCACAGCATCGATCACTGGAAAACTCCGCCTCTCTGGCCCGATGAGTACGGACAATTCTGCTTCTGCCAAAACTCCAACAAGTTGGTTACTAAATATGGGACATGGATTTAAAAGTACATTGGAAGCAACCCTTAATGGCCATTTGTAATCTGCTTTCTGTCAACAACGACTTAGATGACCCATCAGAAACGTCTTCACTTCTCCCTGCTTCGCGCCAGAACCTTCTAATGTGCTCTACTCGTTCATTGGGAGGAAATGTTAATACTGGTTTTTATGTAATGTCTTTTATATTCAGTTTTCGGGGAGCTGCATTCATAGGAGAAAGGCGGAACGGGTGAGGACTACTGTGTTGACTATCTATGGATGGCTCGTATTTAGCTGGCATGGGGCTTATTGGAGGCATTTGATGGAGGCCATTACTGAATCGCCTCCAACGTATTTGATTGTAGGCTTTTGGCCAAATCAGCGAGCAATATATAATCCGCAAGCAGAGGGTATAAGTCACTCGGCCGCACCAGTGACAAGTATTTCATCATTTGAATCCACTTAATCGTAGGGAAACTATTTGAGGCCGTTTTTGGTCCTCTTTCAACGCCATGTGATCTTCGCATTTACTCTCAAAAACAACTGCGGATGCGTTTCTAGGTAGAAATGAAGTAAGTGCACTATAGTGTTTTTATTATAGATAATAATAATAAGGAGAAACAAAAACGTGCTGTTAACGATCTCTGTCCATTTTGCGGAGTCACGGTTATCAACGCACCAGAAATAGTAATGAGTTCGTTGACCTCGTGGAACCATTCATCTGCATGATTTCCTTCGGTCAATTACAGTAGTCGGAAAATTAGATGTGTCACTGAGGAATAAGAAACCTATTGTACTTATAGTAACACGTACTGGTGCTTGCGAACAATCAACGACATCGAAAACTTCTTGTACTGCGAATTTGTCACGGAATTCGTGAGTTACTACGATCTCAACGACGATCCGCATCAGGTGGGTCCAGTGATCGCTTTGGTCTACACATACTTGAGTAGTCGGTACTCAAAGTCTAGGAAACCTTTTTTGCAGTAGAATATCAGGGAAAATTTCAAAACGGAGTGATGAAAGCATATATTTGAAATCAACTGGAAGAAATTTCTAATCATTATAGCTAGTAGGCATAAATGAAAATGTGAATGTTATGAAATATAAGAGCGCATGTGGCGCAGTGGTCGGAGGTGCCCTGCAACACACACGTGAAATCGATCACCGCGACCATGGCCCACCAAGCCTTCCATCGTTCTGTGGTCGGCGGACTGGTACCAGACTTGTATGGGAGGATAGCAGCACTGGCTCGATACATTGGCAGGCCACTGGGAGTCATTGTAAAGGCCAGATATGCATTCAATCACCTCCAAACCGATGCTTAATGAGGTCGAATGCATGGCGCATCCCTCAGGGAGCTCGACGCCTTCCTTTATAGGATATCATTAATATTAATGCACTGAATATATGATAAAAACAAAAAATATAACAAATATGAATATTAATGTTCTTCACTATGGAATTTTTACCAAACACACCGCGAATTCTCCCATATCATAAAATCTTCAAACTATCATTTCATCTGTATTAGTTAAGCTGTTAGTAATCGAAGAACACGTGTGGACAGAAATGAAGTTTTCATTTCTTCATGTTGTGCTCCAACGTTACGAATCAGGGTCCGTTCAGTTAAGGCCCCATGCGAAGTATCGTTGATTTGGCACTAAACTTTCTATTTTAACCTCTTTCATGAGATCTTCATCTTACATGGGCTTCTTAGCGGAAATATGGTCGCCCTTCATAGCTTGAAAGTTTGCCTGCTGTGTATGGTAGTTTAACTAGGAGCATTCGCAGCAGTGATGTCAAATATGCCAACCACAATCGGCTGTGGGTTTCTAAAGTTTTACGCTACGAAAATAAATATGTTTAGATTCGACATAACTTCGTGGTTCTATTTTTAAAAGCTCCAAGAACGCTTCTTTAAAACTTTGTTTCATAATGAGGCAAAAGATGTTGCCAGAAAAAGTGGAATGGTGCGCCTGTGGTCCAGTAATTGCCACTTCCACTTAGCTGCTGATCCGTTAGTTGGCTCATGCCGTACCGCTCTTTCTTCCAATGCTTTTGTACTTAATTATTTCCAGCTGCACAACATTGTCTACTCACTGGAGATGAACACTTTGGAGCAACTCAGCGAACGTTTGCGTTTGTTACGTGAATGTCAAGGATCTGAATGTGAGCGCTACTCCAGTTCCACTTGGGAACAACACGTCAAGCAAACAACTACAGCAACAACAACAACTACTACACTGTAAAGTTAGATTGTGTCCAGTATTACACGTTTCAAGCCCAAGCTTCTAAGAGGCCAGAAACATCCGCGCACAGCTTTCAATCGTGTGGAAGTGTCCCATAATTCTTGCATTAAAAATGCTGTGTAGTGAGTCGCAATCGTTGTTTGTTGTGTGGAGAGAATCGACTCAGTTTTTTTTTGTTAAAAGTTTATGGTTTTATTCACTGATATATTAACTGATTTTATCGCGCAATAGGAGGTATTTGTTCCGCAAAAGTATACCTAGCAGTTATTTCTGTCCATAACCATGGAAATCGAGACGCTCAGTTTCATGGACATTATTGTCTTATCAATTGATAGCGATTATTGCTTATACAGATCTAATCGATAATTGATCGAAATCCATCCATACTGTAATGTTGTGACGGCTATAGTTTTATTCTAGACGACGCTTTGACTTATGGGTTTTCTTGGTTTTTCATGCTTCACATCTCAATTGTTTTTTCGTAGTCTATGACGACCGTATAGAGTTAAGTGATGGATATGTTTTTACATTGCTGGTTCGTCTTAGCTAGGTGCAGTTCATGTTCTTTAGATCGCTTCGATCTCTTCATGTACTTCTTTCATCTAATAGTCCTGTTAGTCTTTCATCAAATGGCCAACTACTATGCTTCTGGATTTTTTTCCGACATTTCTGACCAGCAAGTTGGATATGACTTAAATAACTCTGCACCTAAGGACAGTTAGTATTAATTCATTTTATGTGCACTACTTTAAAATCTATCTTTATTAAAGAACCATAAAAGTAGTCAGCTTCATTATAATTCTTGCCTCTCAGTCAATGAAATGAAAGGGATTACAGCTTAAAGACGGATCATAGCCACAGAAATATTCTACTACATGAACATTTGAGTTGGTTTTCCCAGTGGCGCTGGAGTTCTCTTCCTCACATTTCTGTGTCTTCGCTCTAAGTTTACAGTACCCGCGTCCAATATGGGGCTTTTGATTAAAATTCAGGTTATATACTATTGAAGGAAAATAGCAAAAGGATGACTTTGTCCTACAAAATGAGATGATTTGTATTCTACAATACATGCTATTACATTTCTGTTTGAATATCTTTTTCGTATTGTAATGAAGATTAATAAAGAGACATCCATTGAAGGTCGAGTTCTATGTATCAATAAAATAACACGGTATCCAACGTTATTTTTTTTTATTCAATGCCTAATAATGTTTTCACAGCAGGGTATTATATGTGATACAACCACAATGATGCTGAGACATTCACAAAACTCCGGACCGCAGGTGTCTGCGGTAGGCAACGAACGCGCTATTACCCTTTCTGGGGGCTTACGTGTTCATCACCACACCATGCATGGTGCACAACATTATATGATGAAATTTCATAAATGTGTACTCGTTTCGTCACAAGATTTGAATAGAAGAAAGAAAATCTATGTAATGCGTGCTCATCCCAAATGCTTACTGATATATTTCGTCAAATCATGCAGTAAGTAGATGTGGTATAATACACTTACTTCCAAATGGCATACCACCAGATCGTGGCTGTGGGTGTACGACGAATAGCAAACGTTCATCTTTCCACCAGTTTCAGTGAAGCTAAAGAGTTTAGCACTCCCAAAGTGGAAGTCCGGTAAGGCGTAGATTCATGCCAAGAATGCAAGCTATCTGTGGTTACCTATTCGTCACGAACCATTAAAATGAAAGTTATCATATCAAATTGTAATGCTTTTATCATCATCGAACTGGAATTACTAAGCAGCTCTGGTAGATGACGTGAAGAAGCAGAGGCCTTGCTGCTCGTGCCCACTCAAATTACCCGGTGATCAGCGGGTAATGGTGATAAATTACATTTATAACTGAACCATTACTGAAAATGCGGTTCGAAAACTTTATCTGAGTGTGAGACGGGAAGAAATATTGTCTTACATTGATTATACTTTGCTCTCGCTGGTCGACGCGGGCGGGACTTGGAAATTAGAGGTATTTCAAATACAACGAGTAACAAAGTATAAATCACCAAAATCGTCATCGTTAGGACTATCATGAACTTGACAACTGAAGGTATAGCGCGACAGGAAAGCAGCGAAACACAGAAGTTGTGGTAGGTATGGATGAATGAATGAATGAATGAATGAATGAATGAATGAATGAATGAATGAATGAATGAATTACGTACAATGAACAAACGAACGGCAAAGGTAGGTAATGAGGAGGCGTTGGCGATCTAGACCTCCAGACGGAGGCTACGGAGGCGTTTAAATTCGGAGGTGGAGAGGAGAGTGCTGATGAGGAGTTCAATACAGATGAGGGTGATCGGGACGAGGATGGTCAAGAGGAAGAGGAAAAAGCAGTATCGGCCAGAAGCTACATTATGCAGTGTGATGAACCATCCAAAGGCGTGAATTTAAAAAAGTGCGTTAACAACTTTACTGATTGATCGGTGAATAGGCTAAAATAGTATTAAACTAGGAATTCTAGCGGAAATCTCTATCGATATACAAAAATTTTTAGTCTATGACTAAACAGCAAAATAATACTTTGTAATATTTAATTTTGAGCGGTCCAGCTCGGAAACATGCCACTTTTGAAGCGACGGCAGTGTACAGGACACGGCAGTACAGTCATACTGTACGCTAGTTAGAATGTGGGGGTTTTTTTTTGGTTCCCAAACCAGACCGCAGGTAGAGGATGTTGTTCCAGTAAATGAAAAGAAACAATGAATCAGAAGATATTCTGACTAAAAGTGCATTTGCAGCTTGCTATTTAACTACGCTGACATGGGGTAATATAAAACACAAAAGCAATGGTGAAATTCTCATGATCACTGGCTGTTATTCAAGGTTGGATTCCGCTCAACCACTCGTTAAGACGTTTTTCGGCAGAGTCACGTTGTGACTTTCGTTTCTGATCATAATTAATGGATCTCCAGCATTTCACGGAATCCTTCTCACCCACGCACGGACTTGGCACAACTGGCTGCGACGGTCCTAGCGGTCGTCGTTTGTAGTTCGACGGTTGTGTTATGGTTGATTTCGCAAGAACAAAGCTGGAGACTAAAAGAAAAAACACCTTCGATGCTCATGAATTACTGCAAGAATTAGCAGTTGTTGTGCACAAATTGCCTATGTTGCATGTTTTTCTTCCTCATTGAACTTGCACTTGTTCTCGTTAATATCTGGATTACTTTTCTTCTCGACAGTTTATGTGAACCCTAGTGGAATTTCCATTAGACTGCCATGTCGTCGATAGAGTGAATTTTTCTCTAAAATCCAGAAAAAGCCGTAAAAAGGGGTTTACACATAGTCATCACAAACTCTTTTCGTTAATGCTGGCTTGTCATCGGACCGGACCTTGTGGGCCATAAATTTGCTGCTATCTTTGCAGTTTCTCGGAAGAACCTATTTTTGACGCAAGCACGAGGTAGAGTTCACTTGGGTTATGAGGACCACGAAAACAAAAGCGCATGCACCAGCTAATTAACTATTTTAAAAAGATCTTTCTTCAGGAAATTAAGTAACAAAACCACTCTTGCGTCAATTTTACTCAGTGCAAATGAATCGTTTACATCATTCCTCATTCTTGCCATGAATTTACGATAACATCAATTCTCATAGCTTCCATTCCTGCGTCCTAATGAATTGATCAAACGTGCGGCAAAACGGATTTTTTTCCAGCTCACACAATTGCTGCGATCACTTTAAATTTCATAATGAATATTGGTAAAAATTTACTTTTGTCGAAGAATCTTAAACACCAGTACCACGTAAATAGGGATAAGGGATTCAGTGTTTTCAAACCAATTGTCGTTTAACTTCGGCATAACCAAATAATGCCTCGTCAGACTGCTAGGGTAACACGCGATTGTTATAACCCTTCATTTGGGAAACGTTTCGATGCTCTCGCCTTCCTCAGAATCGTGTTGATCCGAGTCGATGGCTTACCCACAGCTGGCCGTCATCGCGATGTGGGTGTTCTTCATCACATCGAGTCGAATCTAGTGGAGTGAGAACACGACTCGAATGGTAAACCTCATTCGAGAGTCTCACTAGCTGTGATCAATCAACTCGGATCATCTCTGCATTGAAGAAGTCGAGCGCGGCGAAACATTAGCTGGATAATGTTTTATAAGAATCCTGTGTTATCAAGAGTGAAAGAAGTAACTAATATAAACACGCTGTTACACTGTTACCCTAATGAAGAATTTTGATAGACTCACGATAGAGCGCTGGCTTACTAGGAGTTTCGTAATAACTCGGCTATTTAAGGAGTTAAGAACATGACGCATTAGAGACAAAAACACTGTCGTTTCGCTCTAAGGCTTTCAAAAGCCATAAAAATATGTTTATTTTAAATTTGTTTAAGATTCAAATCTCAAAAAGTGTTAAACTAAACTATCTTCAACAGAAGCTGACAAGTTCGCACATTGAAAACGCATTAGGATAAACCCTCATGTTTGACTGCTCGAAATCCTGCTTAGTCAATCACCTCACTACGTTGGCGAAACAAAAAAATCCCAGAAAGTCGCAGAAGATTTTCTGAGTCAAGAAAATCAGCCCTCTACGCAGTGATCTGTAGAGTAGAGCTCAATCTAATCTAATCGATAATCGATCGAAATCCATCCATACTGTAATGTTGTGACGGCTATAGTTTTATTCTAGACGACGCTTTGACTTATAGGTTTTCTTGGTTTTTCATGCTTCACATCTCAATTGTTTTCTATTTGGTTCCTATTTGGTTATAAAAGAAATCACCGTGAACTGAGATATGTTCACTTAAAGCACCCGAGATTAAGTGGAAGTCGGTTTAGTTAATGTTTACTTAAAATTAAAAGATGAAATATGGAGTGATTTCCAGCCACTGAGAAGCCACTCATAGCTCATGTGGTGGCACATGTTCTAAAACCATTCCATTATTATAATTTTAACGTTTTTATTTACTGCGCCCACAAATCTCCCTCATATGAGAGATCTCGAGCCGGTTAGTCGCGAGGCTACGTGGCGCGTCCCCAGGTGGCGGATAGGGGGTTAATCGCGGACCAAAAGCGACCTTTGCTTCCCTGAGACGCAGGTGGATCCAGGGGATGGACTCCCTGTTTCTGCTGCGCCGATTTGGCACATACTTTCTGTATTTGCTAGGCGTATTCATGCATGCGTGTGTGCATGCGTTCTCGCTTTATGCGGATTGTATTCTACGAGTCAATTCGGCCAAAAGCCTGCAATCAACTGACAGGGAAGTATATGGGAGGCGGTTAGGAATCACCTCTAACAAATCTTATAACACCAGACATTAGCCAAGCGGGACGTAGCTTGCTGACTTTGATAGAGCGTGTGGAAAGATTGGTCTTCGACTAAATCTCTCGAAAACGATGTTCATGAAGAACGGATTGGTTTCGTTTGCCCCATTCACACTCAACGGAACGAATATCTCCGAATGCTCCAGTTATGTCTATCTAGGTCGGGAAATCAATATGATGAACGACTTAGCTCCAGCGTCAACGATCGAAATTTGAAGATGCCGTCGTATACACTAAAGAGTCGAAAATAAGGTGGGCCGGACACGTAATGCGTATGAATGATAACCGATAGACAAGGGTTGTTAGTGACAGGATTCCTCGGGATGTCAAACGTACTGCAGGAAGACCACCGACCCGATGGTCAGAGTTCTTCACGAAAAGCCTAGAAGAAAGATATGATGCTCGACGAGTCCCTAAAGCGAGGAGAATCCACTGGGCTACTCTTGCCGCGATAGGGAAAAATGGAGGATTTACTGGCGCCCGCTCGAGTCACTCGACGATCAACGGGACTACAGGTGATACAGGTGATTTACTGCGCAGAGTATGTTGCGAAATATAACTTCTATGATGCTGAGATGCTTGCAAAACTCCGGACCGCAGGTGTCTGCGGTGGGGAACGAACGTGCTATTACCCTTTGCGAGGACTAACGCGTTCACTAGCACACCATGCGGGTCCTTCGTTTCGCCTGTCTCTCAGCTAGTTCTATCGATCACTGCCATCAGCAATAACCCATCAGCGGGATTGATCTGGGGAGCCCAAATCGACAATGTACCTCAGTCAAGCTGAGGCGGTAGTTATAATCACAATGGCAGGCTATGTTGCGAAATACAACTTCTATGATGCTGAGATATTCCATCATTGTTTTTAAGAGTGGCATTCAGTGACGGTGTAATTTTTTTTCTGAGTCAACAGGTAAATTCCTTACATATTTTTCCTTTTCCGTCTTCAACTATAAACTACAGGTTACTACCTCACCTTTGCGATGTTTTTTGTCCTCATTCGTCATCTTGTCACGCTCGACGCACGGACGCTGTATCGGAACGCATGGTGCGACCAAACGTTTCTTATGAAATGACGGCCGCGGGGTCGAAGGTGTTGGCAGTAAGACGAAGTCTGCAGAAAGTAGACTTACTAATTAACTGACTATTGAATGAATTTACATTGAAAGGATAGCCATGAACCTCTCTTAGCGATAGCAAGTAGCGATTTTTCGTGAACGACAGTGGGAAGACGATGTCTAGTGATTCTTTTCAGTGAATCCTATAAAACATTGACTTAACGTTGGGTGAGAAGTTATTAACATCATGAATAATATCATTTTAAAAAAGGAGGATGAGGGGTAGCGCAGTGTTAATAATAATGATCACCAGGAACACGGTCCAGATTCGACAGCGGTCCGGAATCACTGTGTCACACCTTTGGGATCGTGAAATTGTTACTAGGCTTATTCGAGAAAAGCTCAGTCTGGAATCCAAGTGGGAATGCTTTAGCCCGGCTTTCTCAAAACTACAGGGAAAGACGAATCGACCAGAATTCAACGACATTTATGACAGAAGGGAAATCTTCAAGCAACATCCGAAGCTATACATGAAAGGTTCAAAGACCGCTGTGAATGATGGATGCACGGAAACGAATCAAATGTAAGAAATGCTGGGATACGCACACTATATGAGAAGGACATGTGGAAAATTATGGTTTAAATCGGAAAGAATGAGGACTGCGTAACGAAGCGCAATCATGCATCATTATGGTGCGAAACCTTCGCCTTACGTTCACACCCGCCCCTGGCGGAAGTCGTACGCTTAACATCGAAACTTTTTTTGAAGATTAATCTATAAATCATTTGTCTTTAAAGAGTGAACAATAGAGTGAAGTATATTAGAAGTTCATCAGTAAACGATACCAAACAAATTTTCCCCATTCACATGCCTTTTATCGCTGAATTTTCTATGGAACGAATTTTCCATAGAAACTTTTTCCTTCTCGTCTCTTTATTTGCATAGAATAGGAATTCGGAAACGTAGTGAAATAAAGCAGACGAATACGGTAGGTTCGTTTCCCAATTTAGACAAACCGAATCCTCTATGCTTTCGTCGTCGTTCTATCAATGGAAAATATCCCTGGCCTCCACAAACAATTGCTCAGCTGAAGCCCATGATCACCAAGTCAACATATCCATTGATAGAGTTTGTATATGGAAGTTTCACGTGAATAACTTATATTTAGTGACCTTCTGGCCCATAAATCACGTGAAAAACACAGAAATCACATGGTGCTTTGTAAATGGAATATGAAACTATAGTGTAATAAAACTGTTATCGCTTGTCTCATAACAACACCGGCTTTTTTTTCTCAAAAACCTATTCAGATTCAAAAACAGTACGAGAACGACATCGCATATCAGTTGAAACCAGTGGTAAATAACGTTGTAGATCACAGATTATGGGAATTTGCTTATCAGAAGGCAGACGTGCTGATGGGATTGAGGTTGGTGTGGTGGCGTGCAGCGTTTGGAATTTGTTCGTGGATGGACTTTGGACGGATACGAGACGTTCAAAGAGAACGCCGAAGAAAACTCAATTCGAGAACCCGAAGTGAATTCTCGTAAATTTTTCGAAAATCGCCGCCATTGTGGACATAGCTGAGAGAGAAACTGCATCCGAAAAGATTTGCATGGATCCGGTAACAGCGGAAGAGCGGATCAACGCAAAATGCCAACGCATGTCCTTTCGGCATCATGTGTGCAATTTTTGCTCGCTGAATCAATGACATCAAAATACAACGAACAAAAACTTGCGCTTTTGTCTGTTTTCTTTTTCTTCTCGTCAACTTCTATTCCCTAGCACATTTTGTTTCGTTTACAAATTCCCTGATGCAAACTAAAACAATCTAAACCACTAAAAAAAATTACCCTCGACTTCATGTAAACCCTTACCTCGATGGTAACACGCTAAGGAAAATCTCTCGCAATAATAATCCCTATGGAAATTTTCATCTCTTTAAAGAAATTAACAGCAAAATATCTCACGTTTCTAGTTGTCAGAATCGTATCCGCAAATGATGGGACCTTTTTACGTTTCATATTTTGCATATTTTGAACGCAGACATCTGCATCCGCCTTGAAAGAAACGACATCTAAGAACAAGACATCAGGTTGCCTACCTAGTGGTTCCAGCCACTGCTGAGGCTTACACCTGAGAATGGAAAATACGAAGCACCAAGATAAGATGTAGAGAAGTTCACCTTTGGAATTCTTGAGATTGATATTGGAGCGACGGCTAGTGACGACGATGGCCCAACGAATAGAGACGGCTCATCGCGTATCTGGCACAGAAATTGAAATCGACGAGTGAAACACACACACACACTCACGTCCGCACTCACACATACGTACATACATACCCACATAGATACACATGCATACACATGCACATACACACGCACGGACACAGACACACATATACACACATACACACACACACAAACACACACACACACATACACACAGACCGACTCGACCGCACCGCCCACAGGCCCAGAGCGTTCAGCGCGTAGAGTACATCGCTCAGTGTCCGTTTCGCTCTCTGCCTCCTCTCCCGGTCTCCTTGTTGGAATCATGAGCGCTGAAGGGCGCTGGCGCCCTCCCATGCAAAAAACCACTATCGATCCGAATTCCTGACGATGCCGCCGAGAAACTTGCAGCCGACCCTCCTCGCCACACCCCTTCCGACCGACGGTCCACTCGGTCAGCGAGTATCGGGATCACGTAGCCCTCCTGAGTCACAGGGGATGAATGGATATGGATGAAATTTGGTACAATGATGCTTAGATATGAGCAGAACTCGGGACCTTAGGTGCGCTTCGAACCCACAATTACCCTATCCGTGGGCTCAGGTGTCATCCACTACACCGACCAAAGCCCTTGCTTTGCCTTTCTCTCAGCCACTTTTTGACGCTAACGGTGCTATCAGCAACCAACCGCCAACGCGAATGATCTGGCGGTAGCAAATCGGTATCGAACTCAATTAAACTGAAGGTGCACTTGAAACATTGTGAAATCTAGTACGTTTGTTGCGCATGTTGCTGCTAGACGTTTGAAATAGGACTACGCCTCAAATAAGAAGCATAAAACCCATGGCTAACGAGTAACGGAGTTCGGAAAACGGAGTTCAAGGAACCCTCGCCAGTGTAAAGCTATTCCGTCGAGATCTATACATATATTTGTTAAACACAAATCAACAGGATCGTCCAGAACGTTTACATTTCTTTTTTTGCCAATAAGAGATTGCAGAAAACTATGTAATGACGCAAAGCAAAGAAAAAGTGGATTAAAATCACACAAAGCAGTGAATACTCCCCGGTCGAATGACTTTCCCGAGATTTCACTGATTCCGCTCTTCAGCACGGATTCCCAAAACGAAGTTGTTGACTTCCAAAACTTAAAACTTGCTTGATACTTGAATGGGGCATCCTCATTGGTTGTGAGAGCCCAACATAATCTCCGTTTTTCGGAGATTTGCTGGTTAAGCCACTGGGGTTACCTGGAGACCCGAAGTCATCCTAATCAAAATCTACCCCAGGTCTACACCACCACAGGAAGTCGCAGCCCTTGTGGATCAGAGGGAGATTTGCCGCCGTGCGACTTTGATACAAGGACGGTGGTGGGGGGCATCATTGGCCGAAATCTTGCTGTATTCTTTAGTTTGATTTCTGAACAAACTTTTCGCAAGAGAAAATAGGCAATATAGATAATGTCATCGGTTTTTTTTAAACATCTACGCTTGCTTTAGATTTATTGACTTTGCTCAATTTGTTTACATCAGTATGTAAAATAAACTGGAGTTGTCAAAACGTTATAAGTGAGAGTCCAATGTGGTTACAGATTGAGCCAATCTCACAGAAATAATTGAAAACGATGTAAAAACTCCTTCCACTGACTCATGTTCATGTGAGCTTTATAAAGGCACCGTGGTCTACAACCATCTAAATTCCCACCCCTTGATTTTCAAAAATAGGAAAATAACCAGAAAGGTACCTATAAGCTGAATTTTTCTCTCTTTCTCCGTAGAAGTCCGGTTATGTGCGTATATTTAAAGGCGTTTCAAATAAAGGAAGTGGATATATGGTATGGAAGCAGCTGACGATTATTGGTCCAAGGTTTGTTAAACACATGCAACAGCCACCGTACAGCTTAGGAAGGGTTGACACACAAGAGATGTTTTTTTTTCACTGAACATTCATTCTCCAACACTGTGACGATTTTATCGGACCGTTGTACACTGGGAATGCTTAGAACTTGCTGCGAACCTAACTCAATCAAAAATCATATTTAACCCTGATATGCACATGGAGCAAGTCGGCTGAATTCTGGAACGGAACACGTAGTGGTGGAGCGTTAACTTCTGGGCGTTTCAGAGTCCCTTGAGCTTGTCGCTCGTTGTCTTGTTGACAAACGCTCGGCTGCTGCTAAATCGTACTATGATTCTGCAAAAACTCAACAATAAATGCTTTAATCTCAATGATTTAATTGGGAAATGATATCAACTGAACCCCGTAGGAGAAAAATGAGACCTATACTTTTCACAATTGAAATGGAAACAAAACTTCCTGAAAACCACTTTTATAAAGAATGTAGATAATAAACTGTCTAAGCTGAAAAGTGATTTTTTTTCTCATATGAATTTTTCCTGTATGTTTTGAATGTCTTCTAATTCTTGTTCTACTTTCCGTTCCATTTCTCAGCTTAAACATCACAGATCTTCAGAACTCAAAAAATAAACTTTAGAAAGTCGATCCGGGGGCACTAAAATTTAGTTCTACCGTATTTTAATAATCTACTCTTTCATTCACATTAGAAACATAGTCAAAACTCGGAATCACCTTGGTATACCGTGAAATCGATAACCGAACCATAGTCATCGGACGAGTGAAGAAGGCCGCCTCCTCGATCTGGAAGTTCATCAGGAATTAAAAAAAACCGACTAATTTCAAAAACAGGATACGCGGTAAAAAGAAAGGCACAAGGAAAAAATGAAGGAAAAAGAAAAGGCAAAAGAGTATAAATATTTCACTTTTGTTGTTTTATACTTGGATAATTGGAAACTTGGACGACTCGTCCTCACTGGTACTGCGTGCCTCAACGTATTCTCCAATCTTTCGGAGTTGTGGTGATTTAGCCATTGTGTTTCCCAAAAGTTCCGAAGTGAGCCTGGCCAAAGTCTGCCCTAGGTCGTCATCACCACAGGCGGTCGCCGCCCTTGTGGATCAGAGAGAGATCTGCCATCTTGCGACTACTTTAATATCAGGATAGTGGTGGATCCTGGTAAACAAAAGAAAACTCGTAGACTTCTAAGTACTACTTTATCTGCTTCGAAATGTCGGCAAAACGTCCAAAGAATGCGAAAAAGGAGAAACAAAGCAAAAAATGTAAAAGTACAAGCCACATTTCATGAGCACTACTTCGCATTTCTGAGATGATGGATTGTCAGGGAATTAACGTCAGTTTTTTACTTCCAACTTCCTATTCGAGGCGTATTCCGCTGCTTCTGCAACAAAATTTCTTCGCTGTTGCCTTCATTAGAGTATAAGAACTCGTGGTGAATGACGCCATATTTACTGCCCAATGCGCAGTTACCGTAGCCATTTACTAGTTCATCGTTGTACTATTTATGTCCACTTCCTTGTACTACTTATGTACAGCCGTTACGAAGAACGTCATCGGTCATCGTACAAAATCGATTAAACGTCGCATTTCATAATGCAATCAAGAAACCACGTTGGCTTTTCTGACTTCCCATTTCGATTGAGTTACGCAACTGTCGATTTACTCAGCCAGTGTTCTATCGAAAGCTCCCAGACAGTCATAACTATGGGTGAGGCGGTTTCGATTAACTACTTCTTCAAGTCATCATTGTCGCTGGTACTGGTTCTCATCGAACGTCCTCTTCATCAACGTTCTCAGCTCGATTAACAAAATTTTAAAATGAATGTTGCACTTTATGGCCATTAACGATTCGCTGGCTCAACGTAACATCGACAATGTGAGCGCTTTTGCTGCTTCACGTTCAGATTTGAATCCAAGAAAAAACTCCTTAAAACTGCTATTTTTCTTTATTTACAACAAAGGACGAAAGCTGTAGAAGATATTCCTGGACATACGAACAACAAACAAAAATTGTAATGGACAGCAAAAAAAGTTGACATGAAACTTCGTCCAACGCAAAACGTCAAAACTTTAAAGTATTGCACCGCTGCTGACTTCCGGATAACCTCATAATGGGCCTAGTGAAGAGCTTTTGGAACTAGATGGCATACTCCCCTATATTCGTGGCAAAATTATCAGAAAAGAAGATTGCCACAATGTTGAACGGCGTCCGAATTTCAGACTGTACTATCACTTTCACACGATAGCAGTGGTGCCGGGTAGAAGATGGGATTCAGTTACACTACGGTAACCGTAACATACTCACCTCCAAGAATGGCGTGGAATTGGTAATCGTAGGCACAATCGACGGCAGCGCTTTGACTGGTTGAGAAGGCTTCGGCCACGATGAAGCCGATGAACGAGTGAACTTTTCCCAACGCTCACATTGAAATAAATTCTAAAACTAGAAACATACAAATTCCTAGAAAAAAACTACACGAAGGAAGAAATAAATGATCTTCAAGAAAAAAATAGAATTAGTCTATTATGAAGGAATCAAGAAATATAACTGTTCTAGTAGATATGAGGCATCACAAAAACAGGGTTTACCACCATAAACTAAAGAACGTTTTCTATCAAAAGTTGGAAAGGTTGTCAAAACTTCGTGAGAGTTCGTGATCGTGAAACCACATCTCAGAAGAAACGTGATAAGAGAAGAAAATAGTTGAATTACAAGGATTTAAACTGAACTCCGTTTAGAGAACAATCATCTCCACATCTGAGATCAGAAATCTGAACCTGACAAACGCCATGTCAAAGCACTTGACTTTCGAAACTGCAAATTTCTGCCGAGTAAAGCATTGTTTATGCTCGATCTTGATTCCAAACAGTTTTTACTACTCCACCATTTGTGGACTACGTCCTAACGCATCAGGATGTTTAAGAAAACCGTTCAGAAAACTGCGCTAACGTACCGATCGTGAAATATTGAGGGTGGATCGACGAACCAACAGAGGCGCAAACGCCCGACCGAAGCCCTCCCGGCTCTGCTGACCGGGAGCAAAAGCCTGAATGTGTACAATTCTGAACCAACGGTACACAAGTCCATTAGTACTGAGATAGACGGCCGCTCAAACCAAACACTTGACCCTATGGGAATATGTGCAGCTTTTGCGCCTTAATAAAAAAAATAAACAGTCAAAAATTCGAAAAAAAATCCTAGTAACTTCGAAAGTGCCAAACAAGAGAATCGAAATTTGAATGCAGGGTCTAAACTATGGATTGTTCCGGTTATTCGAGTATCAAGAATCAAACCATTTTACCGAAAAATACAACACCCGAAGGCGTTTTACACAAATCTATTTTGATTCCCTTCGCTTCAATTACAAATACAATTAGCTGCTCTAAGTACAACCTCGTGCGGGCGTTGCGCTGTGTGTAGTTCGGGAACTCGAACACTCTTTGTGAAGAGAATCGCCGCTGATGCGGTGATGAAGAGCATCGCCATCGCTCTCGTCACATCACGCGAAAGGGGAAACAAAGAAGGAAACAGTTTTGAGAAGTTCGAGCAGCACTCGGTATCTGAAAGACGTCGTATCAAAATAATTCCCGATTCATTTTCGAAACGCCGACAATCGGAGAGTCATCAGGAACGGAAACCCACGCAACTCTGCACATTACGCTTAGTGAGCTTTCCACCAAACCATCCGGCAGAGTTTCAAATGGTGTGGCATAAACTACTTTTAACTTACAGTGTTACTTACGTTCTAAAACAATTACGTCCACAAACATGCAATAGTTTTCAACCTCTCACTATAAATAGCTGAAATTTTTCGGCTAAACAGCAATTTCCCATCGCAATAGTTTACCATTTCATCTTGTATAAGGTGTAGTGGAAGGGATCGAATTTTAACGTATAGGAAAGGTATATCCTCCTCAAAGGCCTTACACTTCCACACTTCCTTTTAATGGCATAGCCACGCGTAAACTAATGCCATGAATTAGTGCCGTATTAGCAACAATGTGGTCACTGCCTAGTAAGTGGGGAGGACTTGGAAAGCATCAGCAAAGCCTTCGAAACTCCAGGGCAGGAAAACCTTGTTCAACCAGCAAATTGTCAGTGAAACAGAAGTTCTGCTCAGTTTCGCATGATTCTTCTTTGGGTAACATTCAAGGATTCAAATAGAATTAGAAATAGCCATGAAAGTTCAGTAACAACAAAATAACAACATAGTACGGTATCAATGAGAGCAGTGTAGGAAACACAACACTCTGGCGTTCCAGTTGTTTTCATCCGTTTCATTTATTCCTAACTCAATGGATGAGTCATCGAATTGTCATTTGCTATTTATCACATTGTTAATGAGTGAGTGATCCGACCAATCGACCATTTTTTCACCAAACAATGACATGCGGCTAAAGGAGCAATTTATAAGAACAAGCTGAAAATCCTCTTGCACCACACAGTTGCAATAAAACACCGTTTGCCGCTAATGGCTTCGGAACTATCCCTACATTTTAGCTGATGGGTGACATTCGACCTCGATCTGTGATATTCAGCATAGAGTTCGCTATAACTAAGAAAAGAATTTCCAGATTCTATCCAGAACCTCACTTAGTATTGAATTTAAGACACGGCACAACCTATAGAGAGCTAGTGCATGGTGCATTCTAGTTAGAAGCAGTGAAGGTAACAAGTCTCTTACGAAGGGCATATGATGATCTCAGCGTCCTTCAACAGAGCAAAACCCACTCCATAGTACTTTCACAGGGATCATAGATGCTAAACGTCAACATGACGTGCTCAAAAGCTCATAAAGATTTACGATGACTATGCCGTTTACTTCAGCTTTTGAAAGCAGACGTATCATAGCATGATGGTAAGGTTTACGCACCATCTACTGCAGAACTCTATAGTTTGGTCATTTTGACTACAGTTCTCCATAATGGCATGTTTTCCAAAATGAGGAAAAAATTCTAATTGAATTGACCTTTTTTCATACGACCTATCTTTCACATCTACTGTGCGGATCCCAACACTTCTCACATTCGATTCGCCTGGAATCCATCAACCACGAAGGTCTTCCAACTTTTACGAATGCTTTCGGCAGCTGCTTGAAGGTTTTCCTTTCATCTTGAACGTCGTAGAACGCTGGTCGAATCGACCTCCCTGTAGTCCTGAGATAACCAAGCCAGAGCGTTCCCACTTCTACTGCAGTGACTTCTCAGAAAAGTCTGGTACCAATTTCTCGATCCCAGAGGTAAGACAGGATTAGACAGCCCGAAGCGGAATCGAACCAGCACAGAGTTCGTGATGATCGGTATCACTACCAGTGTGATATCCTCCCCACCCATGAAATGCCGCCCTATTACCTATTCTTTATTTAAGTGACCTTACACCAGGTAATGTGCTGATGTCGACATTTCTTTCATTCGACTGGTTTCCTCGCAACCACTATCTACGAATGACTCCGCATTTTGGAATAAGCGTAGTTGCCAACTTTGGATTTTTCATCCTGGATGTTGTTGATAGAGTAAACTCTGTGAAAATCCTGTGGCGGGTCGGCTATAGCATTCCGAGACATACAATAAAGACAAACGCTGGCATTTGTGAATAGGAGGAATCTCTGCTCTGGTAATACTAGAACCAATTTTCCGATCCCAAAGATATGGGAGGGTTGGTTAAGTCGGGGTGAAGTTGAGGCAGCGACCACTCGTACAGTGCACGACAACTACTGTGCCTCTCGCATACCTATTACAATATACTTTTGTTTTTATTTTTATATGACCTGCCCTCTCGTCTACTGTGCGGATCCCAGCATTTCTGACATACAATTCGTTTCCTCGCATCCATTATCCACGAAGATCTTCCAACTTTTACGAGTGGGCTCGGCTACTGCTTGAGGATTTTCATTTCATCTTGAATGTCGTAAAATGCTGGTGGAGTCGATTCTCCCTGGAGTTCTGAAATAGTCGAGCTGTAGCGTTCCCAACTGGATTGCAGAGAGCGATTTTTCCCCAGACAAGTCCAATTTCTCGACCGCGGAAGGATAACAGGCTTTGTTAGCCCGGAGTAGAATCGAAATAGCATCATGCTCGTGATGTCAGACATCACTACCACTGTGCTATCCGCCCCATATTACAATATAAGCACGACAAACAAACAAACAAACCAATAAACAAGTAAATGTAAAGAATTCGTCTAATCGTTCAGCGAAGCGATCATGTTCGCATGAAATAGACAAGAGTTACTCATCATTTTCCAGGCCGTCCGCCATCTAACCTCGGCATTAACAGTCAATACCTGCCTGGTTTATTAAGCTAACAGGAGGCTGATAACAACATTTATTCAGGTAACATTTTGACATTTTCGAGTACCTCAGATTTATCTGACCATCGGACTATCGATTGGGATCATTGGCTTTAAGGAAGACAATGCCTCAAAGCGATAGCCGAATAAACATTTTAATCAACCACGTATTGGCTTAATAAACCAAGAAAGTATAAGCCAATTGTTTTTCTACCGGCACATGAAAAGGCATAAGGAAATGCTCACCTAGCAAATCGAGAGATTTCCTAATCTTCTCAGCGGATATGAAATATCGAGAGCAGGACATTTGCATTGCTTCCTCTTCGTCAACGATCTTAAATGAGAAGACACTAAAACAGAGGTATGGAATAAAGCTCCAATTTTGGAACGTGAGGAAATGACGAAGTCAGAATCATTTGTGAATAATGCTGTCAATTAAGCATCTAACTGTACAATCTAGAATCATGCAGGAACGTTTGAAAACGTATTGTTAACTTTTTTTGATAGAACAACTACGAAAACTCTAGAATGGATTAAAGATAATGGCGAAATCTCCAAAAATAAAAAAAGATAAAGCTCTCAGCGTTGATCCATCTGTGAGGGATGCATTCGACTTCATTAAGCATCGTTTGGAGGTGACTGAATGCATATATGGCCTTTACAATGACTCGTGGTGGCCTACCGATGTATTGAGTCAGTGCTGCTATCCTCTCAGACCAGTATGGTACCATTTTTCCGACCCCGGAGGGATGGAAGGCTTGGTGGTCCATGAGAGCAGGGAGCGTTTCCACGTGTGTGGTGCAGGGAGCCTCCAACCACTGCGCCACATGCACCCCTCCAAAAACAATCTTACACAAATACTGTCTTCTTGAAACTTTCAAAATGCTCATTTTCTACGCTGTACCTAGTAGTTGCCTTTAAGGCTTTTGCCTTAGCTTTTAATGTGTGGTGCAGGGAGCCTCCAACCACTGCGCCACATGCACCCCTCCAAAAACAATCTTACACAAATACTGTCTTCTTGAGACTTTCAAAATGCTCATTTTCTACGCTGTACCTAGTAGTTAAAGCTTTTGCCAAAGAATGTCATCAGCATTTCAAATGAGGTAGAAAACAACGTTAGTCATTCACTTAGAACTCTTCTCTCCTTCATTCGTTTTCAAAACGTGCTATTTTTCTAGAGAATTTTGTTCTCGTGCAGGAAGAAACTAGTACTCACTGAGAGGTTTTAAATGATAACAGATAAAATCTTCGATGCTGATTAATCCCCTAAGGTCCCTTAAATCCCGACTACACTAAACATGAATGATCTTTACACTCGACTATATTAAACATTGTAGAAGTCAATGAATGAATAACTACATCATACAGTGCAGGGACTACCGATGTATTGTATCAATTTTATACCTAGGCAACCTCGGAAGGTGGATGGTTTAGTTTGCCCAGGACGCGAACCAACGACTATATGTGTTGTAGGGCAATTCTAACCACAATGCTACACATGCTCCTCGTTGATTTTATGCACAACAACAATCTACAAGGATGAGGAGAGAGTTGTACTGGGAATCACGAAAGAATCACGAGCATTTCGCACCTCACAGTCACCGGTCTCATTATCATCGGTTTCTTGCGATGGTCCGAATTCTTCCAGGGAGTCATTTCCGTCCTCGTCATTGTCTTGAGGATCCTAAAAATAAAGCAAAAAGTACCCAGCATCGACTTTCTATTAACCTCGGCATTGAAATATGAATTCGTCGTTTTCTCTCTCAGCAATCGCGAGGTTGTTAAACAGCATACGTTTACTTCCGTACAATAACACACATACGACACAATCGTAGCTGACGTTTCGGCAGAATCGCCTTCTTCGCCAATCGCCAAAAAAGCGGCTCTGAAGAAGGCGATTCTGGCGAAACGTCAGCTACGATTGTGTCGTATGTGTGTTATTGTATGGAAGTAAACGTATGCTGTTTAACAACCTCGCGATTGCTGAGAGAGAAAACGACGAATTCATAAAGCAAAAAGCTTAGAAATTCCGGGTCTTCACTTACACGCTTTACGTAAAAAGTGGGCACATGGAAAGTGCAGCCGGATACATCAAGCTATCTTCTTGTCCGTTCCTTTGGTACAGAGATAGTCCACTTCTAGCAAGTTATTTTGTTAAGACAAGCCTCTCGTATGGGTCAAGCCTTCTCTTCTGATCGTGTGAACTAATACTTTCCTACTTTCTCCCTTCACATAAGTTTCGTTACGACGACGAAATCGTTGCTTCCAATAGGTTTCACTATTTGCTTCTATCACTTATACCAAAAGTGACCGGCCAAAATTGCTTTTAGTCAAACGAAAATTAACCTCTCAATGGACAAAAATCATCTCTTACAACACAAAATTTTAAGCTACTTTACATAAATGTGAGAGCTTGGAAAGAAATAAACAAATCCAGGAGGTTTTGCGCTCCAACCACCCAACATACTGAAGCAATTAAATTGAGAAAACTAAAACTACTGAATCCCCCAACGGTTTACCGCCTCATCGTGGCTGGCAGGTAATCCTGGGTGTCGGGCTGCGATGTAAAGAGGGTGCATCATCCCTCTAGCAGGGTCTCCCAGGCTGAGAAGAAGTCCGGCGTTTCCATCAGATGGCCCAGAAAAGATTAAACCAATACCAGGCTCCACCACCGTTCTAGTATCAACGTTCCATGGTGGCAAACCTCGCTCCGGTCCACAATGGCTGTAAACGCCTCTGGTGGTGAAGAAATGGGCCAGCCTGGGATAGACTTCGGAGAGGCTGACCTCGGGAATCTAGAGAACCATAATGGCTTAACCAACAATTCTCCGAAAAATGGAGATTGTGCTTAGGCCTGCACAACCAGTGAGGAAGCGCCATTCAAGTATTCAAGTCAAGTAAAACTACTGAACGCTGCAAAAATCTTCCACGCCTTTCCATCTAAACATAGAAATTGACTGCAGTTGGGTTATCTTCAAGTAGTTTTCAACCATTCATAAGTTTCCGTTTTTTTTTATTTAGAAAACAAAGGCAAAGTCTTAAAAAGATGAACTACTGTTGGAATTTCAGATGAACAAGCGGAATTGCTAAGGCGGTTTGAGTTCAGTTCATACACTTACCTCACTATCGCTATCCCAGTGTTCAGAATCCAATGACGATTCGATTTCGATTTCATAGTGAGATGGTTCGCGAGATTCGACTATTTTCTAAAATAGAGGTGTCAGTGAAATCATTGCATGGAAACTGTTGATTGTCACGATTCCCAAATGAAATCCAACTAAGCAATCATGGTCTTAGCGCGATTAACCTTATCTTACCGTCATAACTACTCATACCATAGGCTCCGAAGTAGAGGAATCAATGTGATCAGCAATAGACAGCTATTCGACGTCTTCATTGCCAGATGAATTTGTCTTACCAAGACAAAACTCGTCCCAGTGAGCGCTGCAGCCCTCAGTACGATCAATCCTACCCATCAGTAACAATTCGCAAACAACAGTGTAGGTCATCGGTGGAAGCGCTGGTGAGACGTCAAACATCAGTTTACGCCGGTGCATTGCTTGCCTGCTTGCCTACACAGGTATGGAAACAAACAACTACAAAACTGTATCAGTGACTGATATCGGCAATTACAATAACCATGATAAAGAATGCTATCAGGAAGATCACCACAACAGCAGGCTAATAAAGCTCCATAGCCCTGACCGACTGGCCACTTCCGGTCTCGTCGAAAATGTAGAAAAAACTGACAGTGATAAATACAGTTCCTACATGATCAAGATGAATTATAGGAAAGAAATACAAGAAAAAAAAAGTGTGCCATCAGATTTTTGCTCGCTTACCTGGGATAGACAGCTGTTTTAACTAAAGAGTTGACAAAAACCCTGATGTAAAAAAAAAATAGACCCAATAAAAAGTATGTTATGGTACTCTGGACGCAGCTATTCTCATTCGTTTAACATTACACCTTTTTTAGCTGACTTTTTACGAAGAAATGACGAAAAGCTATGAAGGCTAAGCCGAGAGGTCGAACTCAGAACAATTATTTCACTTGACTCTTCGTAGAAATTTTTGCTTCACAAATAATAACAAACACAGTTCAATAACTAATAGAACGGTAAGCCTTAAACCCCTAAAGCGTCCAATTTCATTTGAATTTCTTGACAGTCTGATGAGAGAAAAAAAAACAAAACTAAAGCAAAACCTATCAAAATAGATGGATTTCTACAATACCTGAATTACAGACCACGAATCCGTAGACGTTTCACTTTCTCCGGAACTCCGACGACGTCGCATATCTAAAACAAAAAAGTCAGGGAAACGTTATCCATTTGTAATAACCAACTTGCGAGAGGAAATGAAGAGAAGGGCAACTGGGTCAAAATTTCTGCCCTTATGCAATCGAAAACAAAAAGAACGGAAACGACAAAAAGGACAAAATTTCCAACATTGAAAACCATAAGTCCTTCAGCTGTTTCTGTCCGTAACTACGAAAAAAAACATCATGGTTTAAACTGCAAAACTCTACGCAATTTCGACTATTTTCCACATCTGCATATAATCTGAGGGGTGGATAGCACACTAGGAGTGATGTCCGTCATCACGAGCAGGGTGCTAGTTCAATTCCGTACCGGATCAAAAAGCTTCTCATCGCTCCAGGGTTGGCAAACTGGTACCGAACTTATCTCCGAAAAAATCACTCTCCAGTCCAATTGGGAACGTTCCCGTCCAGATATCACAGGACTCCAAAAAGAATCGACTCGACCAGCATTTTACGACATTCAAGATGAAATGCGAATCCTCAAACAGCAACCGAAGCCACACGTAAAAGGTGGAAGATTTTCGTCGACGATGGATGCGAAGAAACGAATTGAATGTGAGAAGGGCTGGGATCCGTACAGTAGACGTGAAAAACGGTCACAAGGATAAAGCATAAAAGGATAAAGCACTCAGCGTTGATCAATCCCTGAGGGATGCCCCATGCATTCGATTTCATTAAGCATCGTTTGAAGGTGACTGAATGCATATCTGGCAATTGCAATGGGTGCGGTGACCTATCGATGTATCGAGCCAGTGCTGCTATCCTCCCAGACAAGTCTGGTTCCAATTGGCCGACCCCGGAAGGATGGAAGGCTTGGTGGGCCAAGGGTGCGGGGATCGATTCCACGTGCGCCTCCAATTATATAAAATAAAATAAAGTCAAGTGTATAGATCTGAATATGAGAATGTCATATTTTATTTTACTAACGTGAAAGTTCGACTTTTTGCAACCAAAAAACCTATCGTCCACTTTTTTTGCCTGAGGACTCGTACTTCAAACATGAAAGCGATACCGCCCAGTACAATGCGACCGTGTTTCCCAATACATCTTCGGTTTGTGTAGGTCTATCAATTCTGGTGACACTTATTTACCTGGATACTTGCATGGCCCATCTTCACTGGTTGTGGTGAACCCAATTTAATTTTCATTGTTTTGGAGTTTTGTTAGTTTAGCCATTGTGGTTCTCTGGAGTCCCAAGGTCAACCGCGCCAAAGCTTGCCACAAGTCGTCACTACCAGGGGCAATAACCGCCTGTGTGAATCAGGAGGTTTGCTACCACGTGACTAGTTTGATACCAAGACAGTGAACTTGGTATTGGTTTACTCTTAGCTGGGTTTCCTGATGGAAACACCGAACTCCTTCTCAGCATGGAAGACACTGCTTGGGGGGGGAAGAATGCCCCGCTGTACATCGCAGCCTGACACCCAGGCCAGGAACACTTCCAAGCCCATTCGATTTCATTAAGCATCGTTTGAAGGTGACTGAATGCATATCTGGCAATTGCAATGGGTGCGGTGACCTATCGATGTATCGAGCCAGTGCTGCTATCCTCCCAGACAAGTCTGGTTCCAATTGGCCGACCCCGGAAGGATGGAAGGCTTGGTGGGCCAAGGGTGCGGGGATCGATTCCACGTGCGCCTCCAATTATATAAAATAAAATAAAGTCAAGTGTATAGATCTGAATATGAGAATGTCATAAACTGTAAGAAACTTTTTAAATTGTATGTATAAAGCAAAAAAAAAACCTACACTACAAAAAACCTGGCGAAATACAAGACTGCTTTACAAATATGAAGAAAAAGTGTTTTTTTAAAGGAATGAGTTCTACAAAGTTTAGAAAAGATTAAGAATTGTCTGCTGAAATTATGGAAGGAAGGATGTCTACCGTATGCACGAATAGAAACAATGATGCCAGGTTTATAAATGGAAAGGAAAGAACAAGTGGTTTTTAAACATCATATTTCAGTTCACTACTGAGCTTGCGACTTCAACGAAATGAAGTACCTCAGGACAATATTGGAGATGCACCTTAAAAACAGAGAAAAGAAAACTCTCAAAGGTTATCAGCATCGTTAAAATGCCCATTCCAAAGAGCCATCAGCAATTTCAAACTGGAACAAACCTGTAGAATTTATCTGAACGACTAAAGCGTTTAAATTTTTTACACGATAGGTTTTACATCTACTATGCGGATCCCAGCACTTCTTGCATTCGATTCGTATCCTTGCATTTATCACCCACGGAAGTCTTCGAACTTGGAAAACTGGTCGGGTCAACCTCCTCGGGAGTCCTGAGATAGCCGAACTAAAGCGTTCCTACTTTGGATGCAGAGAATGAATTGTTCCCACAAATCCGGTATTAATTCTTCAACTTCGGCTGGATGACTCGCTAGATGAAGCAGAGATGGGTCGAACCAGCACTGCGTTCGTGATGATCGCCATAGCCACCAGTGCTACCTATCCTTTAAAGCGTTTTCTAGAGAAATTTTAACAAGTTTTAAAAGAATATGAATGGCTCCGAGTGGCACCGGTAAAACAACCACTTTCGATCAGTGTTCTTAAGAATTTACAGACGAATTATGAAAGTGGTTAAACTCTACACGGAATGGTGAAGATGTTCTCATATTTTATAAGAGTAAGAAAGACTTATAGCCTTAGACAAACGAGGCTTTGCAAAATTTTAAAGATCAGGCCAATTATAACCCAACGGATTTGGCAGACAAAAATACATCAAAAATATTTTGCTTTATTGAAATCATTTCCTGATTCACTGAACCAATTTCAATCCAGCTCACATGGCTCGTCGATTTGCTGCGAAAGACGATTAAGGACAATTCGATTCGAAAAATTCGAATTCGTTTAAAAAGAAAATGCAGATCGTTTAGCATGAAAACGAGCGCTCTCTCTTTCACGACGCACTTCTGGCCGAGCGGATCCAGTTCTCCGCTCAAAAAAATGCTCGTTCATGGCTGTGCTACCCGTCTCGAACAACAACCGCCTTTTCATGTGCAGCCCTGTAGGTGCTTTCTTTCGTTCCGAACAAAATAGAAGAAAGAAAGTGAGGGAAAAAGTCAATAGACCTCAAAGCTATACGAAAGAAAAGCAAGAATGATTCTCTTACGAAAAACGATCAAGATCACCACAAAGGAGAGCTACGTAAGAAATTGAGAAGAGACACTATCGAATTCTTCATGTGCGATCCACATATACTAGCGTTTCTACCTCATCTGCTGCACTTTAACAAGACGCAACCGCCGACATGAACTGTGCACAATTCATAATCGTTTAACGCAGAAGCAATGGAGCCTTTAGACTATAAACTAAGTATAAGTTCTTTTATTTTACTAACGTGAAAGTTCGACTTTTTGCAACCAAAAAACCTATCGTCCACTTTTTTTGCCTGAGGACTCGTACTTCAAACATGAAAGCGATATCGTCCAGTACAATGCGACCGTGTTTCCCAAGGCATCGTCGGTTTGTGTAGGTCTATCAATTGTGGTGACACTTATTTACCTGGATACTTG
>MQTX01000146.1:280016-318461 GCA_009735665.1 Angiostrongylus cantonensis | reverse complement strand
ACCCAGGCCAGGAACACTTCCAAGCCATGATGAGGCGGCAAAACGTTGGAAGACTTGTGGTGGTATAACTTCAAAAATTCTAATATATAGGTCACGACCTCGTTCAAGAATGTGGGAAATATTGAAGTTCTTAAATACTTTACTAATGAAGGAATTATTCTCAGGTATAATTCTCTCGTCACAATTTTTTGGAGAAAATAAATCAATACGGTAGAATCAATGAACTGTGCTCAAGACGGAGCTTGGATTAGGTGCTTGTAATTTCAAGAATTTCAAGCATGGAGCTAATTTTGAAACGCCATTTCAATCTCAGACAACGTGAGAAATTCAGCTCACCATCACCTGCGACATCAGAATGATACTTGCCGAATCAGCAATTTTCATACGGACTACCTTAAGTATTATTCAATTCCAGTATGAAAGAAGGAAAAAATTTAAAAAGGAAGAAATTTACATTGCTTAACTCCAACGCAATACTAACGATATATCTGGGGAACATTATCGTATTTTACATCCTGCTGGACGAATTCGCGCCATTGCACCGGTATTCAAAATCCGGCCCTCAACGGAAAAAACTAGAAAAATACAACTTGTGGGGTTCGAAAAATCAGGGCACCACTTTGGTAGAATACTAAAACTTAAATCTGATTAATAAAGACCCAACAGCGGCAATAGTTTTGACCATTTCTATTTCCCCCTGAGTAACTAAGCCTGATGATCAGCTACGTGGCACGAGATATTCTGGTGGACTCTATGGGCGCGACTGAATCGGCTGGTGACTGACGGTTTTCAGTAGTAGCAGATAATCAATGGTAACAGTTGACAGCAGTAATAGTAAGAAGAAGAAGAAGAAAAAGGAGAACAAAGTGAAGCAGAACCAATAGAAACATATACTAAGAGAAAATTCGAATTAGTAGCAAAAAGGCGTTGTAGAACAAACTAATGACGATGTCTTGAAAACGGCAATTCTTAATATTTTAAAGTAAAAACTGATTCTCAAACAACTGGTGATAAATTTTAGACAACCCTTGCTCCATCTATTTGGAAATAAAAAGGACTCCTACAAAATGCTGTCATTGATGAACGTATTTGGAAAGCTTCCCAAGAACTGCAAACAAAATATCAATCCTCCAAATTCCTAACAGACACTCAGCAGCTGCCAACATCAAAAACATGTCCGGGGTAACGACAACGTTGTGCTGCACGAAGGCAAGCCCGTTCAGTTGTGTTCGAAATACGAGCCTTGCCTTAAGAAAAAAAATTTTTTTGGGTCCTATGAGAATCTCAACGCGGTATCTCAACTCAAGCCCAATTTGCGTCTTACCGGGGAATTTTTGGATTTCTATGGTCTCTATTTCAACTAGTAGACTCCACTACGAGATGGTATATGTTGGTTTAAAGTTGAAAGCGAACAAACATCTTCGCAACGCATGAATGGAAATCAATTCACATCGGACAATGTTAAAGGGTAATGTGTGATTTAGTTGTGCCTTGTTACATCCGGTCTTCGAACGATTGGTCGAGTAACTACAAGGTACTGTGCCGTCGTAAGAGCCACTGTAACTCTAGGGGTATCGAAGTCGCATAGCCACAAACTCCTTTACGATTTCAAAAGAGTCGCTAATTACCGCCTGTGATGGTGAGGCCTTAGCTCGGCTATTTCATGTCTACAGTTGCAAGCTCGACCAGAATTCAAAGTGACAATGAGAAGATCATTCAAAAATCCAAAAACTGTACTAATCCAGACGCAAACCCGATCAACTCTGTGAATGACTGAGAAACAACAAAACAAATATAAATACCCACATGACAAATGACAACGAAACAACTAGGTATCAAAGTAAGTAAACTGGTTATACACAACTAGAATCAGTAAAATTCAATTCAGAATGATAGAAAAATCTGCTTTGCTAGAGTAATACGTTGACAAGACAGCATCATTGACTGCACTAGTCCTCAATAGTGTCGATTTTGCCAGTAGTTCGGCGTTTCCATCAGGAAGCCTAGCTAAGAGTAAACCAATGCCAAGATCCTTCACTGTCCTGGTATGAAACTAGTCGCATGGTAGCAAACCTCCTGATTCACACAAGCGGTTATTGCCTCTGGTAGTGAAGACTTATGGCAAGCATTGGCGTGGTTGACCTCGGGACTCCAGAGAACCACAACGGCTAAACAAAACTCCAAAACAATGGAAATTAAGTTGGGGTCACCACAACTTAATTAGTGAAGATGGGCCATACAAGTATCCAGGTAAATAAGTGTCACCACAATTGATAGACCTACACAAACCGACGATGCCTTGGGAAACACGGTCGCATTGTACTGGACGATATCGCTTTCATGTTTGAAATACGAGTCCTCAGAAAAAAAAGTGAACAAAAGGTTTTCTTGGTTGCAAAAAGTCGAACTTTCACGTTAGTAAAATAAAAGAACTTGTACTTAGTTTATAGTCTAAAGGCTCCATTGCTTCTGCGTTAAATGATTATGAATTGTGCCCAGTTCATGTCGGCGGTTGCGTCTTGTTTATGTGCAGCAGATGAGGTAGAAACGTTAGTATATGTGGACCGGACTCAGTACGAAATGATACAGGTTCACCAGCCGCCATAGAACGAACGAAATGAAACGACTCGGTCCTAGTCTCTAGCAATTTTCTTAATGAAAAAGTTGACGAACTTCCGCCAATTTTACGACGCTTTCGAAGCAAAAACGAAGAAAGAGAACTGAACGATTGCACAAAGGCAGCGTGTAATAGCTTGGTACACTTTGTCTAGAACTTTCATGTCAGAGGTGATAATGCGATGAGATAATTCATGGCACTCGGCTATAATGACATATCGCACTCTCAGATTCTACCTATTTCAACTACTTTTCGCAAACATACTAATGTTGCGTTTCGAAGTTTACTGTACTATTTCAAGAGTTGTACCCAGTGATTTTTTTTTTACACAACTGCACTGCCGCCAGATCAGCTGATGCTTTGTCGTAGTTCGGGATATCTATACTCGTCATTAGACACAAAGTTTCCTGATATGGTCGCTTGTTGGTCTATTTCAAAACTTCTATGAAGTGATCCGGATCGAAAATAATAGTAAATCTCGTCGCAGCAAGTGTGAATGCGCTGAAGCGAGACACCCACTCGTCACACTAACACAAAAATACCCGACGTTTCCAGCAGCTTACTATGTCATTCATTGGATGGAGATTTGTGCATGGGGCTTTCCTCAAACAAGTCTGGCACCATTTTGTCGATCACTTAAGGAAGGAGAACTTGATAAGCCTACAACAAGGTGGAAACAACGACTAGCATGGATTGTCTCGCATCTCTAAGCAAAACGTTTCCCGAGCGCCTTCTAGCAGTTTAAACGTTCAAAAGCGTGGGTTTTACAACTACCTTCGAGGCGAATTCGGCAACAAGTTGCCAACGGTATCGTCATTGCATTCCGAATCATGTGACACTATCGATCATCGAATGGCAACATTGTAGACGAAAACCGAAGATCACGTTGAGAAAGCGTTCAGCTTAGTACTTTTTTTCAGGTAGTTGAAATGTGGTTCAAGCTGTGGTTGCAATCCGAACCCCTACAAATCCAAGCACTGTACAACAGCAATGAGGAAAAGTTCAGGAACGTTCTTGCGATGTCGACAGTGCCGGCGAACGACATGGGAATCAACCTAGAGCCAACTAGCAAACATTGTTGTACAGCAGCGGTGTCAACCACCAAGAGGACTGCGATTTTCTAGACAACACTTCTAATTTTCGTCGAACGTGATGTGACCGCAGTAATGGAATGAACTACGCTGTCAACTACTATCTTAGGTATTGATCAAATTTAGCTATACGCAAGGAAATCTTCGGCATTAAGTTTTGCATAAAATGTCAGCAAACTAATAGAAAAATATAGAGGAAATCGACCCGTATTCTATACACTAGAAATAAAAACTTTTTGCTTTCAATACCGGCTATTGGCAAGAGACCTCCGTGTGAACATCGACGGTAGGGAGGCAATAAAACGACAGAACGAGACGATTTTGGTGGAAAATGAGGGCCGGTCCTTTTCTAATTGAATCAGCTCCTTTGATTAATTATTATAGAGAAGAATCCAGGATTATAACTTGTGGTTTCTTTCAATGTAAGCAGTTTTCGCAGAGATGTTTAAAAAACAATAAGACTGTTCACTCCCTTTTCTCTTGTCATTTTATTGATAGGTGTAGCTTTTTGTTGGTTCCACCAACTTTGATGATAAGGGAGACAGACTATCACCTTAAAATCCGTAGATGAACACTGAGAACATTAGTAGAGCAGAATGGAAACGTCGAGAGAAACGGAGCAATGCTGAACCTCAGGCAAAAGTTTTCACTAAGAAACTTCTTCGTTGCAAGGAGGAACTCCCTCACTAGCTTAATTTCTAAATGAGTAATACTACGTTCTATTTCCCTAAAATATTCTGTTGTCTCGTTTTAACTAAGATTTTGGTTGCCTTAATTTTTCTTCTAAACAAAACCAAACTATCGATGAACAGTGGAATGCGCGAAGCTATAAAAACAAACGAATTATCGAGTCGTTCTGGCCGTAAAATCCAGTGGTCTCAACCCAATGGGTTTTCGACTGAACGACTGCAAATCACATCGTCGTCGAAAATGGCCCGCTGTGCAACCGCGTTCACTCGAACACCGCCATTCTCCACCACCACTCTCATCGGTACGAAAATTGCATGAGTAGAACTCTTGCAGATAATAAAACCGACAAGGACTAGTTCTTTTAAGCTAAGTTACTCATCCGGCACTAGAAAGTAACCCGTTTGAATAAAAACTCCATAAAAGTTCTGTCCCATATCCTTCTCGATAAGTTAGGGCCCAAAGACTAAGAAATTCTTGTTGCGGAGAACTATGACGGTTTGTGGTCTTAGGTGGACTGCCGTTCTTGAAACACGATAGCACGGGTTTTAACTAAAGCAGCTTTCACCCCGGCATTTCTTTACGCAACTGACGCTATTTGTTTCGATAGGCCTGGTTTGCCAAGGGTATGAGATCGAACAAAATACCATGTGTACTTTGTTGAACACCTCTAACCACTGCGGTCCATGTACACCACGCGCATCCCAGACAATGTGGAGTACTGTTGAAAAAAATTTCACGAAAACTTTAAAAGGGGGTCAGTTTATTTCATGGTGAATAAGACGTCTTGGAATAAATGGAGCATAGGAAATGTACACGAACGATTCTCGAGAGTTTCGCTACAAAAACAGCCTAAGAAGTCCCACCCTACTTTTGTTAAAGGCATAGAAGTCAGTACAGAAACCACAGATCAATTCGCATCACCACAACTTTTTCCACGTATGGTTTGTAAAGTAAATGTATAGACGGTGATCGTTGGAAATCACCTCAATGGTGAGTGCTTTGAATCGAACGGACACCCGATTAGCTAAAACGGTTTAAAGAAGAAGCTCTACAAATGAGCGCCACATGCCAACGCCAAAAGACACAAAACCCGCTACTTCTTCCAAAATCATCCCATTTCGTTTTTTGGTTAGCGCTCAAGATCCATTAACAACGTCCTGCAAAGTAACACAAGTGATCCTAACAGACCTAACCATCATTCAGATATAAAAGAAAATTGCTCAAGGAAATGGAGAAACGACACAAGAGACTGGAAAAAAAAGAGTTAAAAGGTACCGAAAGTGAGGTGATCGTACGGCAAAGATTTCTGGAAATCTGCAAGCATTGCTTGTTCACTAAAATCGCTTATCACAAATGGGAATTGTATTTTCGGGATTCTTTGACTACGTAAGAATAGAAACGGATCTGCTGCGTCCAAGGGCGAACTACATCCGGTCACACTCTAAATTGACCCGATCGTGGAACTCCTCATTTGCCGATTAACAGCTCACCGCTCCAATAATTCCCTTCAAATGTAACTCCGGTTTTCTCGACTCGATTAAAAATTGTTTTCCCTCGTCGCAACAATGCTTTCTCAATGCACCTGTATGTCTTCAATTCTAGAACAACTATGTCGTAAACAAACAACGGGAAGCAAAGTACTAAATAATTCCAAAGTTTCCGCCTAAATCAGTCATTACTTTTGAGTTAACCTAACATTTGCGGAAATGCACTGGTGGGATGGTTTCCAAACCAGAGCGATGGCAATCCTTAACCCAAACCGTTAGTGAACAGACCATCCAAAGTCATCTTCAGTAAAAAAAACAATACTTAATAGTATACAAAACGCGAGAATTTTAGAGAAAACGAGTGGATCGACAACTTTCCACGACCTTTTCTGTTAACCTCGGCATTAAACAAATAATGTCTCCACATTCTTGCTGAGCTAATAGAAGGAGTCATTTTATTCTTTATTACGGTAAAGCTGAGGTTTTAGAGGACTTCGCATTCTTCAGAGCTTGGAAGGGTGAAGCTGACTGAATCTAACGGGTCAAACACCTCCATAACCAACCAGAGAAAATACTACACCCAGATTTCAATCGCATTAAATTACGTGATTTACTCAAAAGTTCTTTCCACTTTCTTCGCAAAGCTACTTTAGCACTAGATCTAACAGAGCTACAAATCGACATTGGGATTGAATTCTTGGTTTAGTTTCTTTTCTGTTTGGTTATGGAGATGCTAGGATGGGTAGATTGCAGTCAACTTGGCCTTCTCAGCCTCTGAATGAGGTATAATTCGCCGAAATGTTAGCTTTACCGTATTAAAGACTGAAGTAACACCTCCTCCTAGCTCAGCCAAAAAACATAGAGCTGATTCTTACTAATTTGCTTGGCTTCAGTATAAGGTCTTATCTTTACAGATCAGACTACCAAAAATAGCCGGCCAATTATTTACACTGCGAACAGTAAATGAGTGACAGGAGCTGAAATTAATGGTAGTGATATCGTAAAAATGCAAGGCAACGTCGGCGCACTTCAGTGGATTGGATCCGTGTTGAATCAAGTCCTCATGGAGCAAAAAACAAGCGAACAAGAACGCTGCAGAGAATGGATGAGTGGTTTGTGGAGAATTCGACGTCACATTCACAACAGAAGCACGCTTCTCTTTTCTCTCTGACTGATTTACGCTCGGTTCACAACTGTGATGTTTGGTCGGCAGTAAACAAGTCATCGCAAAGTGGCAGACCTCCCCCTGATTCCCAGCGACCGACGTCTGCCAGCTGTGCCGACCGACCTGGAAAACACCCTTGCACGCCTATAATCGGATATTCGAGAAGGAGAGACTTGAAAAACGAAGAAAAAAATATCGTTCTGATGGGTAATGTCTGTCCGGTACAACAAGATTCTTTGTGAAAATAGGCTGTCCATCGAAATCCTTAAGTAAATTTACAAAGAAATGATCAGAACTAAGAATACACAACGATCACTAGTGAGCCAAATGAGAAAAATTGTCTCGTCGTCTTCACCCTCACGATTTCACTACATTTAAGGGGCTGTGAAAACTCTGAAGCAGATTTTCTTTTGCCGAGATCAGGATCTGATCCTGAACCGACATATTAAAAACCGTACAAAACAGCGAATGTCCATTCCGTTGAATGAGCGCGCTAAATATTGACTTAAAGAAAAGTACTTTAAATTCATGTTAAGGACAATTTAGAGAACAGAGTAGTCTCATAGATGATTATGGACGGTAAGAAGTAGGACTATAGAAATCAACCGTCAGCGACTGAGCAGATGAGAACAAAACACAACAGTGATTGGTGATGGCATTACCTCTAGAAATTGTTTCTATCCTCACAGTCCCAGTTTACTAGTAATCGAGGTATCCAGATAGATTAAATACCCAACGAATCACATCAACGACACTGAACGAAGGCTAACAAATGAACGGACACGACCGAATCCGCCAACACGCTAGACACTACGATTGTCGCGTCAATTTATCGAGAACTTGAAGAAAAATGACGTCTCAGCGAACGTCTCCTTCATAAATCATACCCCTTATAACATCTACTAGCACTAGTCATCTTTTATAACATACAACCTGAATTCGTCAAAGGTTCGAAGAGTTCAATCAACTTCACATCATCGAAATACACACTAAGCTCGATCGATAAAGTGGTACCAGATGGTCCGGAACGATCGATGCTTTGGTGAATGATGTGGATTTGGCATATTGAAGGAATGACAAGCAACAGAAAATTCTGAGGAATCTATAACACAACCCAGACGGTACGAAAGTTACTGTTATACTACCCTTGTTATCATTGTTATTAACAACAAATCAGAAAACAGCTACAGAAGAAACGATCTCGGCTTGGCCTAACACTTAACATAGCACCCGTGGTAGAGAATCTTTGGAACTTTCTAGATTCATAGGATTTCCGAGCACTTAGCGAGTTAACATGGAGTTCTTCTAATGTTTGTACAGACTTCGCTGACACTTAGGCCGAGTTTCCCGTCGCTCTTCTCTTACTAATCACTCAGATGACGGCGAAATCCACCAAAAATGATAACGATGAGACCAATTTAAAGACACTGTATAATGTATAGAGGCATCGAAGACAAGGACGAAATAACATCGATTTCATATGTTCCTGTTCAAAGTACGAGCCTTTCCACAGGAAATGAAAAAGCACGTTTCGTGGAAGAATTCGCATCATCTTGTGAGGAGCGATCTGTAGATCCAGCATCCCCTCACATATATTTGTTATAGCAGTGAAAGTTGCAATATACTGCTGTAATGCTAGAAGTGTGGAAAACAAATGAAGAAACCGAAGTAAGAAGGAAGGCGAAAAAAAAGAAGGCGAAACCGCCGAAACTTCAGCTATTGTATTCCAATAAATTCTATCATAACAACCTCGTGTCTGCTTATTGAAATAAAACATCGAAACAGAAATGATGGTTACTTAGAACAGTGCTCGTGCATTAGCCGGGAATCGAACCCCGGTCACCCGCGCGGCAGATATTTTACTACACAATAGGTTACATGCAGTTCCTGTCGACCTGTAGAATGTATCTGTTAGGTAGATAGAGAAATTCTCTATAGGTTGAAAGTAAAAGCAACTGCACAGAAAACGGAAGTGCTGTCTCCAGTAAATCGATATCATCCGAAACACACATCTGCTGCAGGACATGCGAGCATAGAACACTTTTCAATTCGTAAACGAATGTCATGTAGGGATAAAAGAAACCACACAACATCCGCGGTCCGTACACCCGCAGGCAGCGGAAGGGCGACGGAAACGAGGGGGTGGGTGCATGGCAGTCAGCTGATGCGGCAAGCGAGGGCGAGAGGCAGGCGGCGAGAGCGCGGTGCTGGCGTCCGCCACGGTCGAGGCGTTAGGTGGCGCCGGATTCCGTCGGCACTGCTCTGCACGCGTGAGGCATAAACTGTCATCCTGGTACATCCGACATTCACACGCCAGTGATTTCTTAGGGAACACCATCATGTCCTGCTCGACGAAATCTCGCCGATAAGTCGATTTCGTCTTCGAATACGAGCCTTTCCACAGTGAAAGAAAAGAGTACGTTTCGTAAAAGAACTCACATCTCGAAGGAAAGGATCTATAGCTCTCTGGCCAAATGCGTACATAACTTTGAAATCTGAATATCACAACTGTGGTTCAATTTGGACCTTATGCAAAGAAACCGCTCGAATTTGTTCCGTTTCCAGTTTGACACCCTAAAATAGAACGGGCCAAGTCATTTATATAGTTCTATACTTAAAATGATATTGACACAACCTTAATATTCTGCGGCATATCAGTTCCCGAATCTACATTCGTTTCGTAATCCTGCAGTCTTCATCCATACGTGATCTGGTTCGAGTATTGTTTCGAATATTGCTTGAGGATTTGCTACTTCTCCTTAATGACATTCTGAATATGTCGTATGCCTACCAATCCTACAATTTATTACATTATCTCACACTCGTCGTCCAAGGAGATGGTAGGGTATGGGTTTGTACTTGGCTGCTGTTTCTGGATCTGTTCACCTGTGTTCTCGCTAACATTCTGAATGTTGATTGATGGCATTCATCACTAGAAACCTGAGATAGCCCAACTGTGGTGTTCTCAAGTCATTACCACATGCAGTTGTCCATGACCATTGTGTATGGTAGGCAAGAACTTGGTTGCTATGTGACTCGTATCCCTCCAAGGCAACGACGATTTTTGTGGCGGCTGATACGTTGTGCTTAGTCGACAGATCGCTCGAAGACAGTCCGAAAACGCAATTCCAGTCTGCTACACATAAACTTTTCCCATCTGAAATCCGACGTGGATTAGCTTCCATTCTTATACAGCAAACAGAAGACAAACCATTCGAGGTTGAGTAATCTTTCAAACAGAAGTTTTATTATCCTTTCACTACCAATCCTGACGTTATGGAATGTGTGTAAATCGCCCTTCTTCATCTACGCGTCAAGGCTTTTATCCCCGACATGAAAGCAATTGGACAAACGTGATCTCACCAAGTGGAACGCGATAATATACCGTAATACATCTTTGGCATTTGCGAGTGCTTAGCACATCTTAGGAATTCAGAAACTAAACATGGGCTTTATCAATATGTATTCGTTCTTTGATGAGCTTACACGAGGTTGATAACAATGTTTATTATTGGCTAACGTTTCGACGTCTTCGTCTTCATCAGAGCCGATGTTTCGAGTCATGGGTCCACGCTAGTTATTCGTCTCGATGTGGCGGCCTCGCCTTCGTGTCGAGTCAAGTCTTCCTCAGCGGTCCATCTCCTCGAATGAGGCACACTCATTCAGTGATGCCAAACATGGGCTTTGTTCAAACTTTTCGGAAATTTTAATTTTAAACGAGTCTAAAAATAGCACGAGTTTTCATTTTGTAGCAGAAAAGACCAAAATCCATGAAGATGCTGCCATATCACTTTTATCACCTGTAGTCCCGTTGGTCGTCGAATGACTCGAACGAACGCCAGTAAATTTTCCATTTTTCCATGTTGCGTGCAAGAGTAACCCAGTGGGTTCTGCTCGCTCTAAGGACTCGTCGAGCATCATATCTCTCTTCTATGATTTCGCGAAGAGCTCTGACCACCGAGTTGGTGGTCTTCCTGCAGAGCGTTTGACATCCCGAGGAATCCAGTCACTAACGCCTATTGGACATCGGTTGTTATTCATGCGTATTACGTGTCCGGCACGCTTCGTCTTCGACTGGTTGGCGTACAGAACGACATCTTTGATTCTTGATCATTGAATCAGGTCGGAGCCGCGGATCCCATCCTTCACTTATGTGAAACGAGATACTCCTAGCATCGTTCTTTCGACTGCGCGTTCGATAACGCCCAGTGATCTTTCAACCTGCTTACGCATCGACCACAAATTTCTGACGCATACGTTACCGCAGAAAACACCGTTGAGTCGAACCGGTAGGCACGGAGTCGGGTGTTCTTTGTTCTCTTCACTACATCCTCGATGCTCTTCTCTTGAAAGCTCTCCAAGCCACTCGTTTCCTTATGCTCAGCTCTGGAGCTAAGTAGTTCACCATGTTGATTTCCTGTCCTAGACAGATACAACTGGAGCATTCACAGATATTCGTTCCGCTGTAAATGGGGCATACGAAACCAATCCGTTCCTTATGAAAATCGTTTTTGTGAGATTTAGTCGAAGTCCATTCTTTTCATAAGCTTTATCAAAGTCGGGAAGTCGGAACGTATACGTTCGGCTTGGCCAATGTTAGTTGTTATAAGGACGATACCATCAGCAAAGCGAAGATTGTAGAGAATTCCTCTGTCAGATAGAGAATTGTCTATCTACCTAATAAACACATACTATAAGTTTAGAGAGTGGGCATTTGCCACAATGCCCACGTGCTTGTTCCACATCCACATCCCATTCTTGCCATCGGGCACACCACTAGACACAGAATCTTGCAGTTATTAGCCACACCGCCAGGCATGCTATTGGGTACGTCTCATTACTTGAGGACTAGACCACACGACCCGAGCCTTGCCCCTACGACCAACGTCATTCGCTTTGACGTAGCCACGCCCACTAGCAACGTCATTTGGCTTCTGACGACGCCTCGGAGTTCGCCGTAGCCATTCCATTATCATTTCCCTCCCGCTTAATCATTCCTTACAAATCTTTCCTTTTTTTTGCTTAGTTTGTAATGATATTAACTATAATCTTTAGCTCCTGCATTGCTAATACATTAATGTTTTCGCGCGAAAAGATACAGCTCAAACCTCGCTGAAGTGCAAAAACGCGATATGCAAGAGGTACGAGAGCTGATAACGTTGAAAAACATAAGGCTATCTGTTAGTGATAAGGGTGGAGACTGTCGTAATTCCCCATCAGTTAGATGTAGAGATAACGAAAAAACATCCTGAAGATGCTTCACTTCATCGCCCATCATCTGAGAATGAGTTACTAAATAAATAAGTACCGCAAATTGAACCACGAGTGGGCTAAACTGGCAAGGGCTGCTGGTTTAAAACCATCAGTTATCTCTCAACTAAAAGTTGACTTACAAACATGTCACGTCTTGTACTTATAAAAACTCATAAGTTAATATCTAGCGATGATCTAGCGTCAACCGATCCATCATTGTTTAAGGTTGGGCCTATCATTAGCTGTGTAGACGGGCCAACGGATAGGATAACATGGTTTTTAACCCTAATATTTACCTAGTTGTTGAAACACATTCCAGCCCATCTTACGCATACCCAGATGTTTGTGGATCGTCAACGTGCTGCACAGCCCAGCAGCGCGTACGTGATGGAGTCATTCGACGTTACCGCTCTTTATACAAACGTGTTGAATGACTACGCAATGCAAGCCATATCCGAAGTCCTCATACAACACCACGGAGAAATAAACATGTATGGCTTCAAGGTAGAACAGTTGATGGCACTCTTAAAATAATGCCTGCGCTGCTCAATCTTCAGATGGTCCGGAAAGTACTACGCTCAAATAAGAGGGTCGGCAATGGGACAGCGACTGGAACCAAGTCTTGCCAATGCGTTTATGTCTAAGGTGGAAGCGCCAGTGAACGAGCTCGGGCCGCTACTCTATTGTAGATATATAGATGACCGTTTTGACCTTTGCTCAATACAAAAGGAAATGGACAAATGTTTCGAGTTGTTGAATTAACAATCAGAGTATGTCAAGTTCACCCGAGAAAAAGCGAAAGAAACTGGCTTCCGTTTCTAAACGTTCAAATAAACCTATCCGAGGGTCCCGTTTTTCCTACCTTTCATCTCAAATGGTGTAAGAACAGCTATAAAACACTGCTTAAGAACGGCGGGTTTAGCTAATTCGGTAAACGTAGCTGAAATGCCGCTGAGTAATCTTAGGCACCAGGTAGTTCGTAACCGCCTGTATGACCGTCTATGTGCAACGCAAAATTGCATAATTTGCCCTAATGGTAGAGACGGTGATTGCATGAGCTCGGGTACAGTTTATCTGATCTCCTGTAAGGCATGCGGAGACGAATACATTGACGAAACGGGTAGGCCACTCTGTGTCCGCATAAAAGAACACCTAGTCGGCAAACGTAAACAAGGTAGCCCATTATGGGCGCACAGGACCCAGAGACATAAGCGAGAGGACTTTAAAGTACGTGTCACGATCGTCGCACAGGAGTCGAGAACACAAGCGCGCAAAACACTCGAGGCGTTCTGGATAAAATCCAGAAATACGAAAATGAACCGCAGGGAACAATGCCTCATTATCACGCGTGATAGTGGACAGTATATAAGCTTGTTATTCTGATGGGAGGAGCATATTACGCTCCTATGTGAATTCTGTGTGGTTGATCTTCACGCGACATACCCAGTGGAAGCTTCATAGAAAGCGGTGAGTGTCCAAAGCTGTGTTCATTGTGATTGAAGTCTTGGTTTGGTGTTTTCTTTGTTTGGTTATGGAGGTGTGTATGGTTATGGAGGTCCGAATAGATTGCTGTCAACTTGACCTTTCTAGACTCTGAGGAAGGCGAAGTCCGCCGAAACGTCAGCTTATTCGTGAATAAAGAATAAAAATAGCACTTCGTGTTTGCTCAACAAGAATAGGAAGAATTAATGTTTTCGTCGAATCTTATGTGATTACGTTGTGTTGCTAACATAAGTTAAATACTTTCATTGTTCATAGGTACTTTACAAGCAATTCTTCACTCTCATTCACTCTGGAACGCATTTCATATTCTTGCGCTGTGAGCCGTTACATTGATGCATACACTATTGTTAATGCATTTTATTAGGTAAAAAAACCATTGAGCCACCTCACATGCAATTTATTGTACATACGTTGCAAATCTCATTGTGTCATGTGTAATTAGTTTGTATAAACGTTTAAAGGTTTAATTGCTCAAGTGTTAGGTACTTTACAAACAATTCTTCACTTTCATTCACTCCAGCGAATGCCTTTCATATTCTTGCGTTGCGAGCCGTTATAAAGATGGTGTAACTGCGAACCATCGATTTTCACCCCCCAAATTATCCCATTCCAATGTTCGCATGATGTTCTGGAGGCTGGCGGTAAATAATGCTGACGGGATGGTATCGCCTTCCCTAACCCCTCTTCTGACGTCAACGTTAATATCGTCGTAGAATGGTGATACTTTTGTTGTGAAATTTTTGTATAGCTTACGAAAAATCTTTGTGTACTGAGTAAGGACTCCTTGACTGTCAAGCAAGCAGATTGGGCGATAGTTGCCTATATCATGTAGGCCACCATTCTTAAACAATAACAACGTCTTGATGGTTTTCCACTGAGTAGGGAATTTGCATTCAGACAGGTAACGTATGAACAGCCGGGCCAGCGTGTTTACAAGGACTGGCGAAAGATTCTTGCCCGGACCTGGAACTGTTTGATTTTTCAACGACGCAGTGACAAGTCGGATTTCGGAAGGGAGAAGAGGTGATACAATATGCCCATCCTTCTTTATTTCATGTGACGGAAGGTGGACGTGGCTATCGAAGAAACCTTTCTGGACACTGTAACTTCCGTTTGATCGACGGAATGCAATTATTTTGATCTAGTAACTGGCGAAGCTTCGGTGGGCTTTACGAATGCTTTTCCCAGCCTCTGCATTTTCGACCATTACTGCTGCTATTCTCTCTTTAAGATCTCCTTTTACCGCCTGTCTTCACTGTGTCCCAAGTTCGGACGTTAGTTCGCGGTCGCTTGCAGCGCGTGGGATTCCACGCTGCCGTATCAGCTCGAGTGTTTCTGGAGACAGACGTCTCTCGGTGACTTTCGAACTCTCAGCTTTCACGGCGCTAACGTGATGGTGTTGCATGAGCCGAATGAACATCGACGTATTCTTCAGCCGAGAAGCGAATTAAATAAGTCCCAGTTTACGGTGGTTGTGGGACGTTGGTTTTTGAATTTTACGGCTTTTTTACCTTTCTGCGATAAATAGCATCCTTCACGAAGCAAACGATGGTCTGATACCGTGTAGAATTTTTGGACAACAGTGAAATCAGTTAAGCAAGGCCTTCTATTTACTATGATGTGGTCTATTTCGTTACGGTACTCTCCATTGAGAGAGTCCCACGTTCAGCGATGAGGGTGGGGTTTCTGGAATTGCGAGTTACCATAGATGGTCTTGGTGGCCATGATAAACTCAAAAAGCCTCTCACCCTGTTCGTTGCATTCTAATCCATGGGTCGCAATGTGACGTGCTCAAGTGTTAGGTACTTTACAAACAATTCTTCACTTTCATTCACTCCAGCGAATGCCTTTCATATTCTTGCGTTGCGAGCCGTTATAAAGATGGTGTAACTGCGAACCATCGATTTTCACCCCCCAAATTATCCCATTCCAATGTTCGCATGATGTTCTGGAGGCTGGCGGTAAATAATGCTGACGGGATGGTATCGCCTTCCCTAACCCCTCTTCTGACGTCAACGTTAATATCGTCGTAGAATGGTGATACTTTTGTTGTGAAATTTTTGTATAGCTTACGAAAAATCTTTGTGTACTGAGTAAGGACTCCTTGACTGTCAAGCAAGCAGATTGGGCGATAGTTGCCTATATCATGTAGGCCACCATTCTTAAACAATAACAACGTCTTGATGGTTTTCCACTGAGTAGGGAATTTGCATTCAGACAGGTAACGTATGAACAGCCGGGCCAGCGTGTTTACAAGGACTGGCGAAAGATTCTTGCCCGGACCTGGAACTGTTTGATTTTTCAACGACGCAGTGACAAGTCGGATTTCGGAAGGGAGAAGAGGTGATACAATATGCCCATCCTTCTTTATTTCATGTGACGGAAGGTGGACGTGGCTATCGAAGAAACCTTTCTGGACACTGTAACTTCCGTTTGATCGACGGAATGCAATTATTTTGATCTAGTAACTGGCGAAGCTTCGGTGGGCTTTACGAATGCTTTTCCCAGCCTCTGCATTTTCGACCATTACTGCTGCTATTCTCTCTTTAAGATCTCCTTTTACCGCCTGTCTTCACTGTGTCCCAAGTTCGGACGTTAGTTCGCGGTCGCTTGCAGCGCGTGGGATTCCACGCTGCCGTATCAGCTCGAGTGTTTCTGGAGACAGACGTCTCTTGGTGACTTTCGAACTCTCAGCTTTCACGGCGCTAACGTGATGGTGTTGCATGAGCCGAATGAACATCGACGTATTCTTCAGCCGAGAAGCGAATTAAATAAGTCCCAGTTTACGGTGGTTGTGGGACGTTGGTTTTTGAATTTTACGGCTTTTTTACCTTTCTGCGATAAATAGCATCCTTCACGAAGCAAACGATGGTCTGATACCGTGTAGAATTTTTGGACAACAGTGAAATCAGTTAAGCAAGGCCTTCTATTTACTATGATGTGGTCTATTTCGTTACGGTACTCTCCATTGAGAGAGTCCCACGTTCAGCGATGAGGGTGGGGTTTCTGGAATTGCGAGTTACCATGGATGGTCTTGGTAGCCATGATAAACTCAAAAAGCCTCTCACCCTGTTCGTTGCATTCTAATCCATGGGTCGCAATGTGACGTGCTTCAGACGTTCTTCTTGGTCCAATTTTGGCATTGAAATCTCCAATGACCTTGAAGGTCATGGTCTGGTCTTCTCTGTAAGTCCATATAGACCGACGAAGATTGTCAAAGCCGGTATTGATCCACATCTTTTTAATTGTAAACGTTCGATTCGGGTTGTAAGCTGTTCGAATGAATGGATGTTCATGGGCAAACTCGTGTTGACGAGAACGCCGACGCCGCCGACTCCTCTACTGGCGCATGTTCCAAGGAACAGCTCTTCTCCGGTCTCATAGACGGCATTGAAAGGGTGGTATCTTTTGTCTCGGCCATGCCAATGACGCCGTCCCTTATCCTTCTTCCTTGCATGAGCAAGCCTAGTTGGGCTCTGAACTTGGGGTCTGGGTATACTCACGGGTTGCTCGCCAGGGTCTACCAGAGTGGACATGGAGTTTATTTGGTGGAGGCGACACCGCCTCCCATACACTTCCCTGTCACTTGATTGCAGGCTTTTAGCCGTACTGACTCGTAGAATATAATTCGCATAAGCGAGAACGCACCCACACACGCATGCATGAATACGCCTAGCATATACAGAAAGTATGTGCCAAATTGGAACAGCAGAGACAGGGCGTCCATCCACTGGATCCACCTGCGTCTCAGGGAAGCAAAGGTCGCTTTTGGTCCGCGATTAACCTCCTATCCGCCATCTAGAGACACGCCACGTAGCCTCGCGACTAACCGGCTCGAGATCCCTCATATGAGGGAGATAGGTGACGGAATCCCTCATATAAGCGGGATACGCGGATGCTACCATAGTAGTAGACAATATGAAAAAGCTAGTAGACAATGCAAATCAAGAGCGTTTAGTGGTATCGTATGTTTCCAAGCACTCCGTGATACTAGCTCTTAGTCTGAATGCCGTGACACATTCTTCTCGGCAAAATCAGGAAATCTATTACTAGTACAGTTGTCAAAATCTGTGTTAGTTAAGGAATTGAACCCTAGGCGTGGTGAATCTTGTAGTATTTATAATAAACTACGAAGAAAATTCAACAAAAAAAAAGAACAGATGGTTGTTATGACACCAAATTTCAGGCAGCAAATGTGTTAACGAATCGATATCTGTTCTTACTAATTGTCGTTGTTGAGCTGAGACGAGGTTGATATACGTTAACCTTGCTGTCGTTGTTGTTTTTCGGTGGCTAACGTTTCAGCGTTTTCGTCTTCCTCAGAGCTGTGCTGTTGCGTGTGGGACGAACCGCATGTTGTTCACATGAGCTGACCAAAAGGTGTATAAGCAATAACATGGATAGTAAGGACGATTTAAGCTGTCCAGGAAACGATCAAGCGAGGTGCAAGTGGTAGAAAAATCCGAGTGAAAGAACTCATTCGCGTGCGAGCCTGAGCATGAGCAACATTGATGACTACTCTGATCGTGAGTTTGTACGGATGAAGATCTTCAGGACGAAGATAATCTTCACTCTGTAATGACAGAGTCGATGAAGACCAAGAGTGGAAAAGTTTCGTGTTATAATGGCTATCAGAATAATCGCGATCGCTTCTAATACCTGGTCGAGCGAACGAAGGTATTGTGGAAGGACGAGGTTCTGTTGACATGAGTCGATGTAAAGTAGTACACATTCTTGATGAAGTCGACATCTAGTCATATGAAAGGTCCTGCGAGGATCGATCTCTTCTAGTGCGACATCGTATCCATTTCATTAGTTGCTCTCTTTGCTGACTTCTCTTTATTTGTCTATGCTTATTCTCATGGACTCTTCAACGGAATATGGACAGATAAGCCTGTCTACACTTTACGTGGTTAGTTTAGCTCTTTCCCATTTGCTCTATTCAATATAATTGTGTCAGTGTTGATGTTTCTTTTTGTTTTCCCATTTTAAATAGTCAAACTTCGAAACGAAATCCGAATAAATTTTTATAAAAAAAAGTCATTCCACGTGGATAAGAAACTGGTGGTGGTACCACACGCAACAGTACGGCTCTGAGGAAGAAATCGCCGAAACATCAGCCATCGAACAACAGCAACAACAGCAACAACAACAACAACAACTTGTACCAATCTCGCATCAGTTCAACAAGGGCAGTTCGTAAGAATATATGTATATAATATATATGGAATATTTACGCCAAGGTTTATGGAAAAGCCCACCTATTGTGTTAACAAACTCACATCGGCTCATAAAAAACGCGATAACAACATTGAAAATTGGATTAGCAAACAATAACGATAGTTCTAAACACACTGATCATTTTTTCTTCGTCTTCAGGCGATGAGCGACACGCGCTTTTTGGAACGCCGAATCTTCGGGTCTACAACGAGTACAGAGTACTTTAAAACATTTGAAAGAGATGTATTGCATCAAATGTGAGAAAAATCTCAAAACTCTACGAGATAACTTAAATAATAAGATTCTTATCGACTTGAAACAGGTACGAAGAATTTCGCAAAGAGGAAACGAGAAAAAGCGAATGTAAACTGAAACCAAAACTTGTGGATATAATTTTATGTGTGAGAAGTTAATAATTTCACAGTAACAGTTCACTAATGAATAACAACAACAGTAACACCCGGAATAATAGTTAATAGTAATACAAAGTACTTGGATACTTGGATGGTCCGTCTTCACTAGTGCTCAGCCATAACTTCTACTTTTTCAGATTCTTGCTGGATTAGTCATTGTGGTTGGCTGGAGCCTAGAGGTCAGCCTAGGCAAAGTCCGTCTCAGGTCGTCACCACCACAGGCCATCGCGCCTTTGCGGACCAGAGGGAGATTTGCCACCATGCAGCTACTTTGATACCAGAACGGTGGTGAGTCCTGGTTTATTCTTAGCTGGGCTTCCTGATTGAAACGCCGGACTCTTTCTCAGCTTGGGAGACCTTGCTGAGGTGATGAATCCTCTCCGCTCTACATCGCAGCTCGACACCCAGAAACGCTTCGCAGCCACGATGATGCGGTAAACCGTTGGGAGTTAATAGTAACAGTAAGAATAATAATAGTAAGAAACTTTTTTTTCGTTTTACAAGACCTGGCACCATATACTGTGAAGAGCACTTCAATTCGATTTCTTTCCTAGCATAACCACTACACCAAGTCTTTCAGATTTTGCGTGTAAGTTCGGCAGTTATTCGAGTATTGTGGTCTTCTTTATGAATGTTCTTGAACACTAGTTGGATTTTCCTTGGAATTCTAGGATAACTGTACTAAGCCTTTTCCAGGTCCTCACCGCAGACATTCACCAACTTTTGTGTATCGGAGGGTAATTTTTCGGGGCAAGTCTGGTATAAATTTGTAGACGTTTGAAAAATGGGTGCCTGGTTGGTGATGGGCGGGGTCAAACTAGGAAGAGACTTGCACATATTATTAAACGGCATCTTTACCACTGTGCAAACCATGCCAAATAGTAATATAAATACTCGATGAGAAGAAAAGAAGCCTAAATAAATACCAATAATTAGTGAAAATATTAGACGTATATTTCAATAAATAGTAGTAGGTAGCTACAATAAAAATGGCGCGACATTGAATGGGTTGCAAAAATCATTTTTTATGGTGCCTTTCTTCCTTCTGAATGGTCGTTGCTTACGGAAAAAATTTCTTCGTTATTTCATTGATATTCTCATTCATTGATATTCTCACTTCATTCGAAAACTGCTTCCTTTTTAAAATGAAAAATGGCTGACCCATGGCGAGCTTTCTTCACGGACTTCTTTCCAACGGCCGTCAAGGCCGATGTGAATGACGATTTTCTCTTTCCACCTGCCACCTTCTTAGTCGAAACCCGAGGGACCTGAAAACGATCTTGAAACTAACCTAAAAACATTAACAGCTCAATTTTCTTTTTATTTACTAATATATTCTTACTTCACGGCAGCGTACGGTGTGAAACACATCCACGAGAATAATCAGACCCCCTCCCCACCTTATCCTTACCGAGAGTTCACAAGCTATCCACCACAACTTACACCCTTGTTTTGCCTTTCTCTCAGCCACTTTTTTGTTCACGCCTCAGCATCTTGTATCTCACTAACAGCTCATTTCAACGAAACCTTCCTAAGTAAGTTTTTACTTGTACAGCTAATTGCATTTTAATTCGATAGTGTGCAAAAGTCCGTTAGATAAGTAGAAAAAAGAAAATTCACCTCTGCAGTACGTATATCCGACAACCTCATTGTCTTCTTCTTAGAAACCGCCATTTTCTTCTGAAATAACGAAACGACACTAAAACTTATGAACTTCTAAAAAAAACATCCGTTAAGATTATACATATTCAATATAGGTTGCTATATAATTGCCCGAATTTGGGAATGGCCATTACTTTTGTACGAAATGCATTGTGGTCAATGCGTATCGAGTCTTACATGTTCACCAACTTTCCTATATTAAAATCCACTACTGCGCCTTTTAACAAACTGGAGAACACAAATGAGAATTTTACACGAAAAAAAAAACAATGCCAAAAGTTAGGTAGTCGTTCACTAAACACATGCTTTCCATATATTTTTTCATCAAAACAACTTAAGACAAAAACACAGTAGAGTGAAAGAAGCAGTAAATACTATTGGAGTAAAGGAAAAACTTCCTCCTCCAGGTCAAACACATAAAACAGTAGACGACTAACAAATGGAAAAGAACGTGTTACCATTGAAGGCGTTTCGACAATAGCCCGTATGCGCTGATTCTTTCTTCGACGAGCTCGCTTTGCTTCACGGGCCAGGAAAGCCATTTCGTGCTCAAGCCTAATCTGCTCCGGCTAAACCATATGTAAATCACTTGGAAGAACAGTAGCATGGTCAAAAGAAAATGCACAGCAGTTTACTAAGTATAACAAGGTGGATCATGGTAAACTGTTTAAAAAAATCGCAAAAATTCTAAACCGTACCGTCTTCTGCTCCTGTTTTCGTTTCAACGCTTCTTTTTTAAGCAATTTCTTCTCGGCGCGCCTTCGTTCTCGTTCTGTAGAAAAACTCATTTCACTTAGTATTAATATTTATTTACTAAATTTTAGGTATAAAAAAGGATAAAGCTCTCGGCGTTCATAAATCCTTGAGGAATGCGCCATGCATTGGACTTTAATAAGCATCGTTGGAGGAGATTGAATGCATACCTAGCCCTTACAATAACTCGCGATGGCCTACCGATGTATCGAGCCAGGATCCCAGATAAGTCTGGTACCAACTTTCCGATTGCTGAAGGATTGCGGAGTTGGTGGACCCGGGGCACGGGGATCGATTTCATGTGTATTGCATGGCGCATCCAATCACTGCGTTACACGTGCTCCTTTGTATATAGGCATAAGCAAATTTTAGGTACAAGCCTATTAGTAAATCTATATAAATGGAACTTTCACTCAAGAAAATGAAACTGCATCTACAATGACGACAAAATAACCTTGGAAAACTCTGTAAAAAAAAACAAACAGCTTTCTATAACATCATTTTGAAGTTTGAAAAGAAAAAAACGAGACTTGTGAGAAACCTCCTTCTGTGGCTTTCTTGAACCACACACGCCCTTCGCGTTCTGTTGTTCCTGTCTCCAGTTTCTCCTCCGTCTTTCGCATTGCTATTTCAGCCAGGCGCAACTCTTTCTCCTCTTTTTCTTCCAAATCAATTTGCCGAATCGACTCTTCAAGTGAATCGATTCGTTGCCGATATGCTTCTACTACTTCTGAAAATACATTTCCATCCACTGTAAAAGGTGTGTTCAGTCCTTAGAAAACCTACCGGGAGCTACTATACGCTGTTTGAGTGTCCGATCAGGATTTGTGCGAATGATTTCCTTCAGTAACTTCCTATCATCTTCACCGACAAGCGAGATTGATCTGAACGAATTTATGACATAAAGATAACAACTTAAAAGATGGAGTAAAGTAAGAGAGAAAAGCGATAGAGTTCGAACGAAAATGACTAGAACTAGCCTTCCAGCTCGTCCTGCACGAGCCGTTCGCCCAACTCTGTGAATGTATTGCTTGATTGTCCGAGGCATATGCATATTTATAATCTAGAATTTCTCATAGTTTCCAAAGATATTATACAACATCGAAGAAACCTAGAATTATTTAAATCGGAACTCATTTTTTACTTGGTTATAGTACTTGAAAAAAATAGTTGTAGGGAGTACTTTGGTCAATATTTCCAAAATTAACTAGAAATGGGTGCAGCACAGTGGTTAAAAGTGCCACATGCATCATCCTTGGGTCGATCCGGAGAACCGATAAATTAGCACCACACTCTGGTAGGCAAAAACACGATACATTTTTAGGCACAGACGAGTTGTATGTGCCAAATATTCACACAGTCACCTCTGACTCTTTATGGAGGCGAAGGTCCATCCCTACCTTATCCTTTGCAAATTAAGGCCAACTAACCGTTTGCACTCCTTCAATATCAAGACCTCGTGAGGCTAAATCCGTTGACACGAGTACATCAATCTAGAACGAATCAAAATGAAGAGACTCATGACACTTATAAGTCACATCGATTAGTCGGAATCCTTCCATATCGTGTGCTGCTTTGAAGCTTCAATTATAAGAGGCAACAAATATAAATATAATACATAAATACAAACGCCTTTAAATAGCCAAAAAACCAAGGTTAAAAGTTAACGGTCAGGAATCACATATTCCAGTGCTTTAGTGTACCACTAGACTTTGGATCTCCAACATTGAGTTTAGAAATACTGATAATAGATATCAGTGCGATTTTATAACACAGTTTGGTCACAATAAATCATCTGTATGCAACAAGAAGAATTAAGCTATGACAATTGGTATGGAAATTCATCTTAATTTTTTTCCTCCTCTTCTTAAAAGTTAACAATAGCGCGTCTTCTCCGAGTTAAAAAAGTGCGGGAAACCTCACCTCTCGACGCTTGAATTTCGATAAAGCTTCAATTCTTTGCGCTTGAGAAAGTGAGGAATGCATTTGTCCAGCCTGTAAAATTTTCTCTATTCCATTTAATCAGAGATTGGCAACGATGCAGCTCATCAAACCGACTTTCAAACCAAGTAATCCGAGCAATATATGCATTCGCTGACAGTCTTTCTTCATTCTTACGAAAATAATGGTGTTCTCCTTAACAAAATCTTACACACACCATAATAATTCAATTATATGAATAGATAATATTGTAGATATAAAAACCTGAAATGTTCTAGTAACGAGTCCCGAAACAATCGCCTCACGATCAGTTTCGCGTCCTGCACGTATACGAATGAATTCCTGCCTAGAAACACACCAAAACGTAAGGAAGCAACGGTTAACCTTCGAAGTTTTCGAACCGAATATTCACCTCAGCTTCAACGCAGTCTCAGTGTTCTCATTGATGAAAATCTTTACCGGCTTCTTCAGTGACATCGACGCCAACTCGTCAATCTGGCATAGGCATGAAACAGCTCAGTACCTAAATTCTACAAAAGGCGATAAAAACTTACTTGATCCGTCATCGTTGCAGAAAAGAGCAACGTCTGTCGATTTGGTGCACAGAGCCGGATAAGCTCATTCATTTGGTCTTTGAATGCTTCCTCAAGCATACGATCGGCCTCATCCAAGACTAATACCTACAAAGACTCTTAGTTTGTTAAGCAGAACGAAACCTATGAAACTACAAACTTAGAAAAAAAAAAGGCAGCTCAACTACTCGTTTTTAAACACACTATCAGTAGGAGATAAAAGAATTTTCCCCAGAGATTAAATTTCGCTTTCGAAACAAGTTTCCAATTCCTTATTCCTCAGAAACGTTTAAAGATTCACTAGAGTTAGCAATAAAGAAACATATTGTAGCATCTAGAAATACAGAGCGATGACCACCTCTAAGATTGGTACAAAGTAGGACGAACAGTCCCGATCTCCTTAGCCGAATATTATTATTTAAGCTATGGAAAAATGGAGACCTCGATGTTATTAAGAGAAAACGATGGCGAGTTGTGTAGATGGTCGATAAGCCTTCCCGGAGTTGCAACGACCACATCTGGACCGGATCGCAACGCTGCTTCTTGCGTTTTAAGATCCAATCCACCTGAAAACTAGATATCTTCGATATCACGAAAAACCTATTGAGATAAAAAATCGCTAGTCGCACCAAGATGACGCTTCACTATTGTAAACAGCGGAATACAATAAAAGCCGTTCTAATCGGTCTTTCACCCAAATGATGTATCGCCTCATCATAATTGAAGGGTGTTCCGGGGTATTGAAATGCAATGCTGAGAGAGCAGCTCATTTCTCCAGCAATGTCAAGCAGAGGAGTTTAACATTTACATGAGAAACACCAGCTGACACTAAACCTATGTGTCAGTGAAGTCGAAGTCCCTGTTCCAAAAAAGAAAGTTCTTGGACTGCTGCCCTGATGACTCTCGCACTGCATTTGTGTAGAAAACAAATTAACTCGGGCTAAAAAAGCTGGTGGACAATTGACATTTTAGGGAAAAGGATGTAGTAAAGTCTAAAGCACCCATAAAAACAAAAGAATTCTTCATTCATGAGGTCCGTTTCTAGGACAAATTCGTAGAATTCGATTCGCGATGATGAAGGATTGATAAAGATGGTCTGTAGAAATAACCTATTAATTCGTCGTTTTCTCTTTTAGCAATCACGAGGTTGTTAAACAGCATACGTTTACTTCCATGCAATAGCATACATACAATACAATCGTAGCTGACGTTTCGGCAGAATCGCCTTCTTCAGAGCCTGGAAGGGTACACTAATAGGTCTGTGAAAGATGATGAAAAAATGATGAAAATGAACAGATGAAAAAAGCGGTGGGTTTTTTCGAGAAGCCGTAGATCTTGTAATTATCGCTGTAAATTGCGTATTAGTGTACCCTTCCAGGCTCTGAAGAAGGCGATTCTGCCGAAACGTCAGCTACGATTGTGTCGTGTGTTATTGTATGGAAGGAAACGTATGCTGTTTAACAACCTTGCGATTGCTAAGAGAGAAAACGACGAATTCATAATCCAATGCCGAGGTTAATAGAAAGTCGATTCTGGATACTATAACCTATTAATGTTAAGTGTTCCCTTATAAGAATTCAGTATTGTTAACATTCTACCGTGAGGCGAAACGAATGACCCGTGTAGTGTAGTGATGAACATGTTAGCCCCCCGAAAAGGTAATAGCGCGTTCGTTTTCCACCGCAGACACCTGAGGTCCGAAGTTTTGCCAATATCTCACTGTGGTTCTATTTCGCATCATACCTTGCCGAGAAAAAATGTAACAGGAAGTAAATAGAAAGTTAAACCTTTAAGGAGAGCTTCTAAAGATTTCAATGCAAATGGTGAGAAAATGATGGCTTTCAATACTAATTCAACATATTACTTTAACTTTAAAGTTAATTTTTTAAAACTAATGATGTAGACGCCAAATTTCACGTCATCATCGACTTGGTTTCTCGACGACTGACGATAATTTCTCGACAAATGGAGGACTAGAGGGATAACACAAGAGAGTTCTAAAACACATTTTGTTCCGTCCTTCTAAGAATGCTTATGCTACCGGTTGTTGTCAATGGTTGTATGTTATTGGTTGTTTTATATTACCATGGTCCATCATAGAAACAAATTGCTATGAACATTTGGAAGTGCTTTTCAGCTTACATTGGGTTTATTTTTGAAGTTTTATATTCGCCCATTCGACACAATAACTATCATTCATCACAGAGATACGAATTGAAAAAATAATTAATTACGAACCATTTATTGATTATTTAACTCGTTCGTAAAAAATTTTGCATATTTATGAGTGCAGAACACAGCTATTGCTAGCCGACATCAACTAGAATATATAGTGGATAAGTTACTGAATGATTACGAAAAGTTCAACAGGAAAGCTCTATTGGTTAAAATAAGCGCCGGAATGGAGACTACGTTATATATGACCCAAACCGGCCACTTTGCCTGGAAGCTTGCGCATCACACATCAAAGTTGCGACGATGTGGCTTCTACAGAAGTCATAGGTAAGGGGCTATTTTGGCCAGGTATATCTCTACAGAAATCATTTTATTTCTGGTGATCTATTTTCGCGAACAGACCCTTTTTCTTCATTTGTTTTTTTTTCCTTTGCTTTACTTAAAGTCCTTAGATTCGGTCGATAGCTCAAGCAACAAATGTTGTGGAGGGCATTGGCGACGAAAAGTCCATGTAAATAAAGGTACAAAAAACTTTTTTTGGAACTCGTTCATTGACAGATACTGAAAAATACAGATATACACTCACTAGTAGCCATCAATTAACTGTTGTTTTAGTTCCATCACTACAGGGTTCAATAAGGTCTTAGGATGGGATGTGCAGGTATTCAAAAAATACCCAAATACACTCATTATAAACTACAAAACCCTTCCAAATGCTGAGTGTTGTGCTTATATGACAGACCGTAGTAACACATAGTAAACAGTTTCATATATAACATTTAAACCGGAATGGAGACTACGTTATATATGACCCAAACCGGCCACTTTGCCTGGAAGCTTGCGCATCACACATCAAAGTTGCGACGATGTGGCTTCTACAGAAGTCATAGGTAAGGGGCTATTTTGGCCAGGTATATCTCTACAGAAATCATTTTATTTCTGGTGATCTATTTTCGCGAACAGACCCTTTTTCTTCATTTGTTTTTTTTTCCTTTGCTTTACTTAAAGTCCTTAGATTCGGTCGATAGCTCAAGCAACAAATGTTGTGGAGGGCATTGGCGACGAAAAGTCCATGTAAATAAAGGTACAAAAAACTTTTTTTGGAACTCGTTCATTGACAGATACTGAAAAATACAGATATACACTCACTAGTAGCCATCAATTAACTGTTGTTTTAGTTCCATCACTACAGGGTTCAATAAGGTCTTAGGATGGGATGTGCAGGTATTCAAAAAATACCCAAATACACTCATTATAAACTACAAAACCCTTCCAAATGCTGAGTGTTGTGCTTATATGACAGACCGTGGTAACACATAGTAAACAGTTTCATATATAACATTTAAACCAAGCGATAGAGAGACGTCTCATCCACAATCTAGACATATTTTTAACCCCTCAAGTGATGTTACGGGTTTAAGAAAAATTATCGCCTATTGTCGGAAAAATAGAATGTTTGTAACGATTGAAAACTAGGCATTGTCTCATCTATCACCATAGCAAAATTAGGCCTCAACGCCAGCGTAATTTGACACAACTCGGAGCCGACGAGTTATTTTAGAAAAAATCCTTTAAAATATATGACCACCTATACCTTTGGCAATAAAGCACAACATCCGCGACTATATATCGACAAAATTCTGACTTTTTGTTCTAATATAACGCATTTTTTTGTCTTCCTTCATCGAAGTGCCCATTTAAAAAGTGCGAACAATTGTACAAGTCGATTTCTGATGAGCAGAACATATTGATGTCCCCAAATGTCCCGCTGATATTTGCGGCTAACCTGTTTCCTGTGCAAATTTCAAAAATTCAACTCTCGTCTTCCACTTTTTGTGAACTCTAAAAAGCTTTGAAAATGGAAGAATAGCTTATGAAAACTATACAAACCTTAGAGTAAAGCCTCTTCTGCCAATGGATCAGGCTCCAAACTGCTAGGCTACATTGGTTAAGAAAAAACGAGTATGCTCACGAATGTGTTGATGAACTTCCAGTCTAACCAAATTACGACAGACTTCCACAAATAGGTAGCAATTACTATAGGTAGATTTAGAGGAAATAGCTAACGGTGGTGTTTGGCGTTCATGATGCATATCGAGTTTGTGACAAATGTCACGACGCTGACCAGACGTCGACCACCTAGTGCGTGGAACCTGTATTGCATCTGAGAACGGAGTCGACTAGACGAAAGCGAAAATAGGCCGACACTGGGAGGAGCGAGCAAGTGGTGCACCGTCGGCGGCGACCAGTCGGCCGGACAGCGTACGATCCATCCTGGCTAGCTATCAACTGCCATTTCCTTGCACACTCAGCTAGTGCTATTCGTTACCAAACTGAAAAACTTCTTCGTCTATAGTGTTCCATCATACTAGAATAATGTTGTTGCTTGAAAAACAACAGAGAGTGCTGTTCGTCCTATGTCTGATATTTGGACTGTGGCACATAGCCACACAATGGACGACAACACTACTGTCGTTTCTTCAGTGGGACACTACTGAAGTAATGACCATCGTCGACTTGGGTTATATTCAAGCTTTTGGAAGTGTATGTAATGCGATTGGGGCTCTTGCATTCGGACAGGTGATACCGTTTTTCGTTTACAAAAAAGTGCATACCTCAAGTATTTAACTACTTTGTATGAGCATTTGGAATAGAGGTATAGCCACAAAAGTCGGTAAAAAGCTCCAAAATTTACTACTGCAATCTCAGAGCAAGAAGCCGAGATTCTTTAGATGGCAGACACGGCTGGAGCAAAAGCAATGTTTATGTTGTCATGCATATTTACGTCTATTTATTATTCTGGAATTTCCATAGCAAAATCCTGGTATGGATTCTTCTTTCTTCAGGTATGATGACTCTGGACTTTCTAAATCCTTCTATCTTTTCTTAATTTCTTAGTAGATATCATCTTTTCAAGCTTTTGCGCTTTGGATATCAAATGGATGGCACTGCAGAAATGTATTTAGCTACGATCACTACGGAACGGGAGAGAACTGGTGCCTTAATGAGGCTCACAGTACCGCAGGTGAAAACAGTAGAGATTCCTTACCAAAACCATTCTGAAGTCAAGACGTTAGCAGATAAAGTCACATAAACGCTGAAGTCATGACATATCTAAACCACCATTTAGAGCGCTTCACCTAATTTTTCTTGTGAATATCCCTCGCTGAGACGTGACGCATATCGATTTTGTACGCGTTTTGATTCAAAGGCATGACTTAATGAGTTCAGCTCTCATGCAAATCATTCATATTGTTTGAAAAAACCAATAAATGAAACACAAATTTACTAAAAAGAACATTTTAACGCTAAGATCTTGGAATTTCACAGACAAGAACCGTAACAGAAAAGTTACGGTTGCTGATTCAAAGACGTAATCAATGCACTATTTCAGGCAATTGCCATGTTTTTCGGGCCAATCCTAGGCTCTAAAATTGCCGCCTATACGACTTTGCGAACATCTCAATTCATATGTGGTGTTACCCTATTGTTCACATTAATGCCGGTGCTAGCATTCTTGCTGCCGACTACTCATTCCATACCACGTCTCGCCACGGCTCGTCTTCGTCCACAGGACTATTGGCCAATGATTACTAAAAACACGGCTCTTAAAGAAGGCCTCATTCTTCGCGGTCTTATTGTATCGTCGTACGTGTGCTACGAGATGATCTGGAGAAACTTCCTTCTGCGCAGTTTCATGAAGGACACAAATGACTCTGCCATTATATTGCTTGTCATGGCGGGATCGTTGTTGGGCGTACAATTTATTGTGCTGCCCTTTCTTCAACGAAGAACTAGCCCCCGTCGGCTGCTTCAAATCTCTATGATAGGACTGATCCTTTGTTACTATATGGCCTCCCTTACAACTTCGTTCGAGCAAGTTCTGATCATTACTGCCGTACACACTGGTGCATATGCTGCTGCCTACGCCGAATCGTGCACTCAAATCACTAGGTAGGTTCTTCATGAAATTCCATAACACTAACTCATAGATTTAATTACGTAGAGAGGTTCATACTGGATTAATGCTCTTATCTGAGAATAGATTATATAAAAACAGTGGCTGCATTGGCGAGTATACGGAAGGTTCTTTTTACATCATTTATCAAAATGTTCTCAAGGTGAAATTTAAAGTGTATTGTACCTGAATTCAAAAAGTTGTTTAACATAAGATGACGCGATGACTACCATTGTTAAACTACTTGTTTTTGACAATTCTTTAAAATATTCTGATTGGAAACAGTCACCCTGATACGACAGTTTCAAGCGTCACCCATTATTCAAGATACAACGTGTACTGGGGGACCAGATACTACCACTTAGCCTAAAAATAATAAAATAATCTTAAGCCATTTTTGCTGTTTTATCAAAAAACATAAGTAGATGGACTACGGTAAAAGATGCCATGTACGCAGTCAAGTTCATAAGGAACACAACTTACGAACAAGCAATTCATTCCATTTCAGTGCGGTTGAGATAACAGACCTCGGGAAAGCAACCGGACTCGCGTCGATGACTCAATGGGCTTCCCACTTTTTGCTTCCCATTTATGCTTCACATATCGTTGAACATTATCACTTCACATATGCATTCTACACTTCCACTATCCTTTCCACAGTAGCTTTTGCATACATCACAATTTTCGCCAAAAACACCAACAACAGGCTAGGAACTCCTTTGCCGAGTCTTGTAGCAACTTATTAAAGTATTATGCTGTGCAATAAATAGCTTGAAGATCACTAAGACCGTACTCAAAACTAACTCAAACAAAGTTTTGTTTTCAAGAAAGAAGATGGTATCAGTTGTCTTCCCTTCATCAAGTACAAGAAATCGATTTCGCTCGGACGACAGCCACTGATGGAAAATGAGATGCGTTCTTCGCCAATGCCCGCAACATTTGTGCGATTTTTGTTAGCAGAAGACTGGTTTGGGAATGGAAAATGTAAAAGATCGGACATCGAAGTCCATGCACCCACACAGGAATGCCAGGACACAATCCAGACTACGTTCTTTATATCCTAGCACTGCCTATGATATCCCAATTGCAGCTAAGTTGAGGTCCACTTCACCAAACATGTTTCAACGGATAATTAACGACGACGCATGACTACACTAAACTTACCAACTTTCTTACAATTTAGCAGTTCAAAAGATACAGTCACTATTCGCTCGCAAGCTTGAAGTTTCATGATTATTTCGTCTATGTGGGTTTTCCCGTTAACCTACTACTATTAATTCTTCCTGCTGAACTTCAACCACTTTCTTTAGTCAAAACCGTCACATCACGGTAGACAAAGAAGGGTTATGACAAATTACGACACTGAATTTGAAAAAGCAGTCTTGACAAGAAGAAAAACCTGGCCTTGATGTTGCGCACGGAAACCTTTGACAAAGACAAGAACTTAACGAAACGAAAGTAGGCAACACGAACTAGAGAAAAGAAGGTTCTCTAAGGTCCGAAACTTTAGAACGATAAAATACGAACTGATAAAAAACATTTCTGGAAATTCCGCAAACTCTATATGCAATTTTACAAGCAAAAGCTACACTTCTCATTAAGTAAAACTTTGAAAAGCTTTAATTTTAATAGAGCTGGTTAACTCTGCGTGAAAAATTAGAGTTCTATGTGGGCAAATACGTTAGCTGCTATTCATAAATTAATAAATAGTAAATAATAAATAAAGCTCTCGGCGTTGATCAATCCCTGAGGGATGCGCCATGCATTCGACTTCATTAAGGATCAGTTGAGGCGATTGAATGCATATTTGGTCTCTACAATAACTCGCGTTGGCCTACCGCAATTAGCCGACCTCGGAAGGATGGAAGGCTTGGTGAGCCACGGGCGCGATCGATCCCATGTGTGTGTCGCAGGGCGCCTCCGACCACTGCTCCACAAGCGCTTCCAATTAATAAATAGCATACTAATGATCTCGTCTATGCTTATCAAGAGAACAGCGGCTTTTTGATTGCCGAGGTTAATTCTTGGGAATTTGGGATCTTTTTGAAAAACCAGTAAATAGACTATCAAAGAATAGAATAGAATAAATAAATCTCCATTAGATATAGTCATAGGGCGACCATTTGTAGAAACATAGACCCATAAAACACAAACTAAACGACCTCTGACTAATTTAGAAAAGTCGCCGACCATCACTTCTTTTACAATAAAAAGGACACAAAAGAACTTCACACCTGTAAGGTTATGGAAACCACTCGTGGTACCACAAAATTAGATCGACTTCAACGAGCTCTAAGAATATGTGGTAAAAGAAACTCGATATAACAAAGGCCTTCGGTGTCAACAAGAATAAGGAAGCATACGGAAAGGATGCAAGAGAACGATTAGAAACACAGTGTGCTAAATCGGGGTTACAGACGACCATTATCTTTTTTTCCCGTCACCAGAGAACCACTGAATTTAACGATGTCGATAAGTGAACAATTTAATAATTCTACATCACTGGTTTCCCAAAAGAACCGAGTTTTTAGCGAACGTTTCTGAGAGAACGAGTTAAAGCCACGATAACACTATGAGAACCAGTCCTATAAACATGTTCAATTCATATCTTCATTCTCGACAAATATAGCCAGCCGTATGGCAAATATCGGCAAAGTGTGACTAGGCCCGAGATTGAAAGGATGAACAAACATCTACATCGTCCCAACTAAAAACATTGAACAGTAATGTGAATGGAGACAAACCATTGGATTCTTTTCAAATCTATGGTTGTTACTTTTACCATCTTCTTTTGTAAACGTAATTCAATTACGTACGACGTGTTATCAACATGTGGATTCGGTTCGAATCAATATCACAATCGCTGTGACACTTATTTTAACTCTTTCTATCTCACTTCATTTAACATTACAGTACCAAATTGTTCAAAAAACAAACGAACTATAAGAAGACCATTAGAAAGAGCTCAGATAGATGATGGAAATGAACTACATAGTTCGGAAGACCTAGTTTCAATCAGTCAAAGTATTAATAAACAGTGTGGACCGTGTAGCGCAGTGGTCGGAGGCGCTTTGCAATGCATATGAGATCGATCCGTGCGCCCCAGGCTCATCAAGCTCATCAAGCCTTCCATTACACCGGGGTCGGCAATTTGGTATCACACTTCTCTTGGAAGATAGCAGCACTGGTTGAATACATTGCTAGATCACTGCCAGTCATTGTAGAGGTCAGATGTGCATTCAATCAGCTTTGGCGATGCTTAATGAAGTCGGGTACATGATGCACCCTCAGGGATTGATCAACACTGAAAGCTTTATTCTTATTTATTGATAACCAAGTTATTTTGCTCCTATGAACTGTTTAGCGCTCTAACATCAAGAACAGTCATTTTTATCCCCATAAACGCATGTGAACAGGGCTAATAAAGAAACTTAAATGCTTGCTGCCGAGACAGAGGCTTACATTTATAAAATGAAACCAAAGGGGTTGAATTCAATGTCGTCCTAAGTACGGCAAAGTATATTCTTAGAAAAAAAATCACTATTGATTTACATTGGATCACAAAAGAAGCCAAAGCAGATCTCTCGATTTCCGGCATTCAAAATGACTTTGAGAAGTTCTGCTCTCTAAGGAGTCGGATTTCATGTTAAACCAAAAATTTCTATATTCTGAAGTTAGTAATTTCTCAAAAACTTTATCGTGCAAGTTTGCTTGACCACGCCAACAGCTTGCTAGTTGTTAGGAAAGTGATAACGATAGAGAATGTAACTGGTGGGGACAACACAGAAATGCCACTGCAATAGCTGAAGGTTGACACTTAAGAATAGCTCTCAAGATGGCAAACAACGGTGGACACTTGCCGAGATGTAACCTTAGTGTTAACGTACACTTTAGAATAGTTTGATGTTCACAGAATATGTTTCGACCAATGTGTTTTCGAAAAATCGGCAGCTGTTCATTACGTGCTGATAAAGAAGTGACTGAATGCTGGAGAAGTTTGTCAAGTCCGTAACCAGTATAAAATTAATCGTCATCCACGACTATTATACAAGCATAGGTGCCACCGCTAATGTCTAAGTTTTCAAATACTTTATTAACCGAAAATTATCATTTTTATATTGTCAATTATTTACTAGGGAGGACAGCACAGTGGTAGCAATGTCGATCATCACGAACATGGTGCTAGTTCGATTCCATTGCGGGGTAACCAAGCCTGTCACGCCTCTGGGGTCGGCAAATTGGTACGTACTTGTTTGGGAAAAATCACTCCCTGCAATCAAACTGGGAACGTTCTTGTTTTTTTTTTGTTGGAGGAAGGAAAACTGTTTTTGAAGAATAACAAAGTGACAATATGAAACTAGTCTTCTAATTAAAAAATTATCGTGGTAAACTGGCAAAGTTGGTCGACTTCTTCCACAGCTGTCGACTAATTTTTATTCCTTTTCCATAATTACATTCGCCCCAAATATCGTATCTGAATCTGTTAGTAGGAGAACTTATAGAAGGAATAGTTCATAATACAAAACATTCTTCACTGCTGATAATAACTATCAAGTGGCGGAGGATTTACATGGGCACATAGATGACAAACATTTGAAAGGAACTCACAAATGAGTTGGAGCTAGAGAGGTAGCCTAAGAAAACGAAAAGCTTTTTTCAAATACTTTATTAACCGAAAATTATCATTTTTATATTGTCAATTATTTACTAGGGAGGACAGCACAGTGGTAGCGATGTCGATCATCACGAATATGGTGCTAGTTCGATTCCATTGCGGGGTAACCAAGCCTGTCATGCCTCTGGGGTCGGCAAATTGGTACGTACTTATTTGGGAAAAATCACTCCCTGCAATCAAACTGGGAACGTTTTTGTTTTTTTTTGTTGGAGGAAGGAAAACTGTTTTTGAAGAATAACAAAGTGACAATATGAAACTAGTCTTCTAATTAAAAAATTATCGTGGTAAACTGGCAAAGTTGGTCGACTTCTTCCACAGCTGTCGACTAATTTTTATTACTTTTCCATAATTACATTCACCCCAAATATCGTATCTGAATCTCTTAGTAGGAGAACTTATAGAAGGAATAGTTCATGATACAAAACTTTCTTCACTGCTGATGATAACTATCAAGTGCGGATCCCTTTACATGGGCACATAGATGACAAACATTTGAAAGGAACTCACAAATGAGTTGGAGCTAGAGAGGTAGCCTAAGAAAACGAAAAGCTCTCTGAAAATACAATGTTCTGTCAGCCTTGATGAACAAATATGGAATCTTTTCCACTGCGATGTCCGCTGTAAGATCCCTACCACAGACACCTGTAGTCCAGAGTTTTGAAAATATCTCAGCATCACTGTGGTTATATTTCGCATCATACGCCGCTGTGAAAAAGAACAGACAGTAAATGAAAGGTGATCACATTGTGAAGATACGGTCATTACTACATCCTCCGATGATATAGAATTGATAACGGAGAAGTTCTGAAACAACCATTTCCATTCCTTAACCTCAGTCCTGCACCCCAGGATTCCAGCTGGAGAAGAACTGTCACGCATTCTTACCTACGAAGGTTTTGTTGACCAGAGAACATTACCGCTGACTTCTGTCGAATTGGAAGCCACAAACTACGCGTACATATGCGCTTTCACAATCAACATGGAATCGTGCCTTCAAATGGAATGAATCGTAAGCCAGCGCAGGATGGTGCTGTCATGCTATAAAACGTTGACTAAAATTATCTTCATAACTATCACGCTGTTATCAAGAACTTTGGATGAAGTAAAAATATTTCTTTTTACTTCTGTTTAGCAAACACGAGGTGTTATTTTATTTCTTTATTTACGTACAAGCTGATGTTTCAACGGAATTCGCCTCCCCAGAGCCTGGAAAGGTCAAGTTGACTGCAATCTGCATGGCCAAACACCTCCTTAACCAAACAGACAAAATGCCAAACGAAAATTTCGATCACATTGAACACAGAGTCTCTGAACACTCACCACTTTCTATGAGCGTCCCACTTAATGTGTTATGTGGAGACCAACCGCGCAGTGTTCACCTGGGAACGTAATGTGCCCGTCCCATCAGAATAACAGTCTTACATTCTGCCCAATACCACGCGTGATAATGAGGCATTCTTCCCTGCGGTTCATTTTCCGATTCTTGGAATTAATGTTTAGACACCAAATGTCTACACGCACCTGTCTATGAAGCAAACAGAACCAGATGTTCGCCAAGTGGAAGAAGTGCGAGAAGAAGGAAAACTATTGTGCTCAGTATTTGGAGGACCGCCTTTGGAGGAGAATAGTGGGTGGGTCAGTGTTGATTTGCAACTCTATTAGGTCTAATGCTAAAGTAACTTTGCGGAGAAAATTCGATGACCTTTTGAGTAAATCGCAAAACATGGATTCAAGAGCGCACAGAAATACCGCTAACGAACATGAAACAGGTCACAGTAGGAAAAATAATGTGCAAGAATATTCAAGGCTAACCGTGTTAGGAGGCATGACTCTTCCTGATGGTGCGCGCTAGTTATTAGAATTGGGACCGAGTTTTTCACCATCTGAACCCATTTCTAAGGTAACTATGCGTAGTGTCGCATGTGGTTTACATGAACTTCAAGATAGACTCCGCAAAAAGGCTAGGGATGAGGCGCTAAACAGGCGCGAACAACAACGAGTAGTGGCAATACCATTACCACCGTTTCCTCAACCGTTCTTTAGACAACAAGAGCCCAATAATGAAATTGACGTTAAATTTCGGACGTATACTGATGAAACTTTCGAAGTCCTTAATCACTATCGCGCAAAGAGATACTGCTCCGACCTCACCGAAATGCAAAACGTGGTAAGCGGGAGGTACGAGAGCTGATAAGATCGATAAGATAAGATAAGAGAGCGAGAAGAAGGAAAACTATTGTGCTCAGTATTTGGAGGACCGCCTTTGGAGGAGAATAGTGGGTGGGTCAGTGTTGATTCACAATTCTACTAGGTCTAATGCTAAAGTAACTTTGCGGAGAAAATTCGATGACCTTTTGAGTAAATCGCACAACATAGATTCAAGAGCGCACAGAAATACCGCTAACGAACATGAAACAGGTCACAGTAGGAAAAATAATGTGCAAGAATATTCAAGGCTAACCGTGTTAGGAGGCATGACTCTTCCTGATGGTGCGCGCTAGTTATTAGAATTGGGACCGAGTTTTTCACCATCTGAACCCATTTCTAAGGTAACTATGCGTAGTGTCGCATGTGGTTTACATGAACTTCAAGATAGACTCCGCAAAAAGGCTAGGGATGAGGCGCTAAACAGGCGCGAACAACAACGAGTAGTGGCAATACCATTACCACCGTTTCCTCAACCGTTCTTTAGACAACAAGAGCCCAATAATGAAATTGACGTTAAATTTCGGACGTATACTGATGAAACTTTCAAAGTCCTTAATCACTATCGCGCAAAGAGATACTGCTCCAACCTCACCGAAATGCAAAACGTGGTATGCGGGAGGTACGAGAGCTGATAAGATCGAAAAACGTAAGACTATCCGTTAGTGATAAGGGTGGAGAGTTCGTTGTGATTCCCCATCAGTTGGATGTTGAGATAACGGAAAAGCACCTTGAAGATGCTTCCCTTTATCGTCCGTCGTCTGAAAGGAATTTAAAAGTCAATACCGAAAGTTAAACAATGAATGGGTTAAAATGGCAAGAGCGGCTGGGTTAAAGCCATCAGTTATCTCTCATCTTAAAATTGATCTACCAACATGTCCAGTCCTGTACTTACTTATCAAAACCCGTAGGTTAATATCCAGCGATGATCTCGTGTCTATCAATCCATCGTTATTTAAGGGTTGGCGCGGCAAATAGCCATTTTCAATGGCTACGAAACTGTAGCTCGGGATAGGTCTAGAGGGAATCACAGGCTCTTCAATGATAACTCTAACAGCAATAAAG
>MQTX01000146.1:216816-278322 GCA_009735665.1 Angiostrongylus cantonensis | reverse complement strand
CCGCCGCAACGTCAGCTTGTACGTAAATAAAGAAATAAAATAACATCTCGTATTTACTAAACAGAAGTAAAAAGAATTATTCCATCAATGCCGAGGTTAATAGAAAGTCGGACGTGGGAGCTGCAAAATTATTCGATAAAGCAGGACTCCGATAGTGATGCTTCTGTATGTTTCACACATAAACCGTAACCCGGATCATTAGTTTGTCAGAACTATCACCTGTCCTTTGTTCTAACATTTGTAGACAACAAAAAGTGTTTTATAGTGTCGAAATGAATACAATCCACCAACAAGGCAACATGATAAGCTGTTTGCCACCGCATTATAGTGAACAATGATGTCACCAAACTAGGACGAGGAAAGCATACGCATTGCCGGCTAATTCCTACCAAGTATTTGTTTTACTAACGAGACCATCGTCTTTTCCAGAAATGTTACATTGTCACAGAAAATGAGCAATGAGTTCAAAGAAATCAGGAAGGAAACAGTGCACAGTTCACAGTACAAAAGTGGGCAAAAATGCAGAACTTCGTGATTTTTTGATTTCAGAGGCTGCGTCGAACGTTTACCAAGGCCGTTCAATGAACATGGAAAACAACACGAAAGCTGAATTAATTATACCAAAAGGAAACACCAAAGGCCTTGCTGAGACCTGTGAGAGAAGCGATTAAAAAGCAAACGGACACGGGACTCTGCACTCACTTTTTGAAATCAGTGGTGCTCCCGGTACTTTACAACACACCACAGATTCGGTTTAATAATTCAACTACGTCGTAAATTTTGCGCACCATTCACAGAGCGTTTGCACAGATTGACGTCTTCTGAATTTAATCGCGTTCACAAAGTCTGGCCAAAATCCGCAGCTCAGATCCTCGGATCCTATCCTATGCTCGTGAATCGGAAGATATCACATCGATAGCGAAACATATGTGATCTGTTCTTAAACGGCAGATGAGCGAAGAAAAATAGAGAGGAAACTGATGGGATAATCAACCATGTTGGCAGCTGCAGATCCTTGATGGATCACACGACACTCGAACACGTTACCATTCTCGAAGCAAACCACCGCCAAAAACGACAACCGTGAGGCGAAGAAACGAGTGAAAGATGTGCTGAAGTGTGCACTAACCGTGATGGCGGATCCTCCAAGTGTTCAAGTAACCGATAAATAATCATGAAGAAAAGAGGACGGAAACATGCAAAAGCAGAGAATCTTTAGGTAATCTTTAGGTAAAACTAAACAAGACAACCGGAACATGTCTGCAATAGTTTTTTCTTCAAATGTAACAGTACAAGGACAATTCGAGCAAAAATGTGCAAATAATCTTTCTTGATAGATTGTCGTACGGGTTGAGCAACTGTATATTTTGGCCACAATTCTATAAACATTAATGCGTGTAATTTTGTTGTGGATTTTGGTTAGGTGATTAGCTCTAGGTATCATCGCCCAAATTCCTAATTAACGGGCGATATGTAATAGAGTATAAAGAACAAAAGAAAAGAACAATTCCTGCCCATACGGTTATCAGCTGGAATGCACTCCCACGTCAATTGCTGTCTCGAAAGTAACATCGTTTCTACATTTTTAATCTTTGATGCTGTGTTTTTAAAGTATCTTGGACTTTTATAAGTCATATAAAACCCTTAATTTTCTATTTGTTGAAGACAATTCCAACTCCATGCGAAAACATCGCATCTTCATCATTTGAAACGAACATATGGAGATGCAAGCAAGGTACAAGTTTTTCTTATCTTGACAAGATGAAGTTAGAACTAAAGGAAAAGCTAGAGTGATCGGTATAAAGTCTGTTCTGCGCTTTTTCTGTACAAGGAGAACGAATCTCTTCTGGAATACGTTGCAATTAGAGAAAAAAAAAGGAATCCATAGAAAAACCGTCGAGATTCCACGCGATGGATGGACGAATATGTATAATAAAAATTCCCTAACTATAGCATAATGAGGAGATAGTCATAGCAACGTTCTGCATTAACAACGAAAATTTTGTGGCATGACAAAGCTTTGAACAGAATCAATGCCAAACTTGAAAGAGTTAGGATAAGAAGCTTTGCTTCATTACCACAATAATTAGACTTGAAATAAATAACGAGCAACATATAAAAAAATACTTAAGAAAATGTGAACAATAGTACAGTCACAATGATGCTGCAATATTTGCAGAACTCCGTACCGTAGGTGTCTGCGGTGGGGTATGAACGCATTATTACCTTTTCCGGGGGATAACGCTGATCGCTTCTTCTGCGGTGATGGCTGATTGCTGACAGCACCTGTAGAGAAAAAACTAGATGGGAGACAGGCGAATTGAAGCACCCATAGAATGGTGTGGTGGTGAACGCGTTAACAGCAGGAAAGGGTAATGCCGTGTTCGATCCTCACCGCAGACACCTGCGGTTCGGAGTTTTGCAAATATCTCAACACGATTGTGGTTGTATCACACATAATACCCTGTCGAAAAAAAATTGTAATAGGCAGTGAATAAGAAAGTTAACAATAAGAATGGTAGTTTAATCAGAAAGGAATAATGACGAAGGCACAATCTAAATAATTTAAAAGCGGAGGAAATGGATGAAAATGAAAAATTCAGGAGGGGCAGAGGGATACATGCGCTTTTAAGAAGATTTTAAAGCGATTGGGACCCGGTTTTTCTTCTAGTATATATGAAAATAGTGTGGAAATATCTAATGTATGGAATCAAATGAATATTCAGAATCGAAGTTGTGCAAAATTTTCACTATATTGTGGTTTCACAGTTTACCGATAAATGAAGGATTATTGAAAACATAGAGAAACGCAGCATTGGATCCAAGAGTACACTATCGAGTAATAGTAATAATCAGCTGCAGAATTCATCAGTTAATGATATGATAGTTGAATGACCACCTTGTAACAGATTTAGAGCCAAGTACTGAGATTAGTGATGGTTTGGTAAGCCTGGTGCTGGACTGAACTAGCACCGCGCTCGTGATGAACAGCAGCACCACCTCTGTGCTATCCACTTTAGAAACTTTGGCTTTTATTGAGAAAAGTGACGTATAAATTGAAGAAAAATTGAAAGTATGACTAACCTGCACATAGACACACCTCTACCTGAGAATACGTGGACAGTTTTCGAAACACCTGAAACCTAGGTACATTTAAACAAAGCTCACCCAGGGATTTCCGTTTCTGTTACAAGAAGATGTAAAGTACAGACAATCCTCCACTGAAAGAAGAAAAAGACCCCGCCTGGAACACTTGAATAGCAAGCTCTCTGGTTGGAATGAGGACCAGAATTCGGGTACACAGACGTCCGCTTGGTCGATATAGAAGTCTTTCTAATATAGGTAGCACAAATGCAGCTGTTTTTCCAGTTCCTGTTGCTGCACACGCACAAATATCCTTTCCACAAAGAGCAACCGGTATACATGCAGCTTGGATCGGAGTCGGTTCGGAATACCCAACTGCAGCGATTGCCTTAAAATTAACGATTTACTTTACAAAAAGTAAGCAATAAATCGCCTTGAAGTCAATCTACTTCAGGCTATAAATATCGAGGAAGAGGAATTTTCACCAAGATTGCCTATACAATATTCATACCTTTAATATTGGACGAGATAAATGCATTTGTTCGAAGGTGATTGTGTCAACAACATTCATGGTCTCCTCGAAGAAATCATCCTGTTTCAGCCTGGTTCTCTTACCCATTTTCTTCTTGTCACGAATTTGATCTAGACAAAACAACAAGTTTTCACATTCAAAAAGTTGGACACATGCTGCATACATATCTGACATTGAAATTATAAACTCCGATCTAGTACTAAGAAAACATTTTATGAATGTTAATCTTTTATTTTCTGCCTACTACAATTTTTTATGGCAAGATAATGGATAAGAGGATAAAGCTCTTAGCGTTGATCAATCACTGAGGCATGCGCCATGTATTGACTTCACTAAGCATCATCTGGGGTGACGGAATGCATATCTGGCCTTTAAAATGACTCGTGTTGCCCTATCGATGCATTGAGCCAGTGCTGTTATCCTCTCAGAAAAGTCTGGCACCAATTTACCGACCCCAGATGGATGGATGGCCTGGTGTACCTTGGGCGCTGGAACCGATCCCGTGTATATTGCAAAGCTCCTCCGACCACTGTTTTATGCCGATTTACGTTCCTCAGATCGGTCGCGTTGACGGATGATTGCTGATGGCGGGTAGATAGGAAACTACCTGAAGAGAGGTAAAACGAAGGACCCGCATGATGTGGTAATGAACGCGTTTGTCACCGGAAAGGGTAATAGCACGTTCGTTCCTCACCACAAACACCTGCGATTCAGAGTTTTGCAAATATTTTAGCATCGTTATGGTTGTTCTTAATGAGCCACATAAAAATCAATACATCTGATAAAATTTTTTGCAGCATTTTCAGTACAAAACGCTGGCTTCCAACTATGGAATAACACTGCACTGTCTGTTTTTTCATACCTTTTGCTTCTTTCCCTCCCAATTGCTCAACTTCATCGTTGTCATTTTTCATCTCTACTTCAACTTCTTTGGCTGTGTTTTTACTTTTGCGCACTGCTGCTATTTTATCTTCTAGAGTTGATGGAACTCCGTTACGTAAATATCTAAAGAGGTGATAATGATAATATGCATGACAAATTGCAGGTTCAAATTATGACAAAAACGTTTACTATACAAAACACAGAGTCTTTAGCGACATCTTACTTGGATACTTGGATGGTCCGTCTTCACTGGCTGTGCAAACCCAAACATAATTTCCACTTTTCTCCGAGTTTTTGCTGGTTTAGCCATTGTGTTTCCTGGAGTTCCAAGGTCAGCCAGACCAAAGTGTGCTCCAGGTCGTCACTACCACAAATAGTCGCCGCCCTTGTGGATCAGGAGCTCCATCACGACTAGTTTGGTACCAGGACGGTCACGTATCCTGGTATTGGTTGACTCTTAGGTGGGCTTCCTGATTGAAAAGCCGGACTCCTTCTCAGCTTGGGTCACTCCAGAAACACCTCCCATGCTTCATTAAATATTTTGAGCACTCACTTTTTCAAGGCCGAATCATCCTGATCAGTGTTGTAATCAACTGGACATTCGAATGAAAAATCCGCTGAGAACTCCGTTGCTGCACCAGCAACTTTCTTCTTTTTCACTACAGTTATGGCCTAAATTAACTAGATATCTAAAAATAAACGAACATAGAGCACTTTCTAGTGGGCTTGAATAAAAACCCCGCAACCTCAACATCGTCTGCATTTTCGTCATCTCCACTTTCGTCGGCTGTGATTTCTTCGTCACTTTCGATTGCAGCTGGGTAAAGGTTAACCATCTAAACGTCTTATTACAATAGCAAGTACGACCATTTCGTAGAATGACAGAGATGGTCGAGAAAACAGAAAAAAATTTGTCAGTACTTTACCAAATGAAAGGTTTAGCAGTAAAATCTAAGCATATAATTTCAAAACCAACTTTCCTTTAAACTAGGTATGACTAATCAATATGTATTCTTTCTTTGATATGCTTACACGAGGTTGAAATGTTTCGAAAATAAATTGTTTTAAAAGAACTTTCACGTGATGAATTGGATAACAATTCACTATTAGTGTCACTCGCCAACCCCATCAAAACTCATCTCTCCGAGGTCAACGAAATTTATTCCAGACTTGTCTGGGAAAGGCTACCCTCCGTCTGGAAAGGGTCCCGGCTGCTTCTGGTGGAGACACGATCAGCCTTTAGTAGTGGCATCCCGTGATTTCAGAGATAACCACGATCCATAATAATCATGAAGAATATGAGATACTCAAAAAGCAGCCAAACCAACAATCAAATTTGAAAACCTTAGTTGATAACGGACACGAGACACTAAAAGCAGAATGAAAGATTGTCTGAGAACAGGACATGTGATTACGAGTCGCACAAAAATTGTGCTCTTCATAAGCTGAGGCTGTTACATACAACGTTAATTCCGCAGTTTCACAAAGGAAGAGGACAGCGCAGCTGTAGTGAACTCGTTCATTACACGGACGACCCAACCTACTCAGCTGCTGGTTCGACTCCGTTCCGAGCATACCAATTCTCCCAACGTTCTGGGGGCTTGGAAATTAGTACAAGATTTGTCTGCGACAAGCTGACTCCCTCTAATCCACATGGTAACAGCCTAGCACGGTAATCTCATGATTCGATGGAGAATCGACTCGACCAACATTTAACGACATTCGTGACGAAGGAAAAATCTTCAGCAGTACCTGAATCCGGATGGAGGAAAATCGAAGACCTTGGTGGATGGGTGATGCGAGTAAACGAATAGGATGCAATAAATCCTGGCACCTGCACAGTGTGACACATGCGATGTGGGGTTATGGGACAAAAAACCTCGCACTCAACAACGTTGAGAAAAAATTCGCTGAGCAGAAATCCTCAACGACGAACAGAAGTGGTGTGAGTGGCTGAGTGATTCAATGATACATGTATGCTCACTCGTTTGACCACGTCTCAAGGCCACCAAGCCTACCATCCCTCCAAGGTTGCCAAATTATTGCCAAAAACTGCTCTGATCCACATAGGAGGTGGCCATCCGTAATGGTCTAGGAACGCTCGAGCACGGCAATTCGAGTGTTCCACGAAGAATCATGTCGATTAGTACCTAGCCTCATCCATGCATAGACAAACTCTTCAAGTACCAGTCGAATTCATGAACAAATCCGAAGAACTTCAAGAAATCTCGGGGTTCGTGGAATAAAACTGGTGAAAGTGCAAAATGACGAACACAAGACTTAATTTAAATATGGTAAGCAGCTAATTGAAAACTGCTATGAGCACTGCGCACGCCTCACGTAAACCGTGTTAAGCCTTGAGTGTACGAGCATTGCACAGCGACGTTTTTGATTAACCTCGATCTTAGAGTTATCCTCAAGATCTTCAGAACTATGCGCTTACATAGCTCAGAACTTCGAAACAGTGTAACTTCTCCATCAAGTCGGGCAAGATCCGCCCTGATGGCAGAAATAGTGATAGCTCAGGTTCCGGTACAGCGACCCTGATCTCTTGTAAAGTGTGCGGGAAGGAATACACTGGAAAACCAATGGACCACTCTGTGGCCGCTTTAAAGAGCATTTAGATAGTAAACTTAACGACTGCTGTTAGCACTGGTAGATAGAAAACTAGCTCAGAGAAAGATGAAACGAAAGACCCGCATGATGTGGTGGTAAACGCGTTAGCCCCGGGGAAAGGGTAATAACGCGTTCGTTGCCCACCGCAGACACTTGCGGTCGGGAGTTTTGGAAATGTCTCAGCACCGTTGCGGTAAAATTAACATTAAAGAAAGCATTCTACTAGGCACACAAGGAACACGAAGACATAAAGAAGAAGATTTCGAAATAAAAGTCACCATTCTCGCATAGGGGAGCGTGTGGCGCAATGGTCGGTGGCGCCTTACAATACACATGGGATCAATGCTCACACCCAGATCTCACCAAGCCTTCTTCTCGTCCAGCGTCGGAAAACTGGTACCAGACTTATCTGGGAGGATAACAGCACTGACTCGATGCATTGGTAGACTGCCACGAGTTATTTTAAAGGCCAGAAATGCATTCAATCACCTCCAATGATGCTTAGTGAAGTCGAATGCACAAAGCATCCCTCAGGGATTCATCAATGCCGAGAGCTTTATCTTTTCTATCCTTCATCTCCGCACAGGAATCAAAAACTTCTAGATGTACGACCCTCAAGGCATATGGGATAAACTCCAGGAACTCAAGAATAAACTAAATGGAAAGAGCGCTTTAATATCATGCGTAATCTCGTCCCATACCTCAGGGTGATCTTTTATCGTGAGAAAAGCATATTACCCACCCATTTGAACTCTTTAGGCTGCTTTCCACCAAATTGCTAGAAGATATAGGAATTGGTTAGTGTCTGAAGCAGCTGCTTCCAATACAATTGAAATTTAGATTCCGGTTTTTCCGTAGTGGTTATGGAAACATTTGGCTGGCTAAATTGCACATCAACGTGACCTTTCCGTGCTATGAAGAAGGCGAAATCGGGCGGAAGGTTGGGTATTATAAGGCAGATACTGTGTTAACGACGTCCTGTCCTCTTAAGAATAACACAAGAAGCACGAACGCTACCGTTAAAATTATTAGCAGGGTCGCTGCTTTCTACACAAAGGCTACAAGTCCAGGATATAAGATGCAGGCCCAAAATAGAGGAATAATAGAGGCCCAAAACTACATCGTACTTTGTTCTTCATCTTCTACACAACAATGCCAGAAACTGCCTGAAACCAAAACTGCTACTTTTCAGGATTGAGAGCTCATTGCCGTATTTACTAACTGGAATCTTTTCCACCTCAAAGGAACATTGACACGTAGAACAGATTTCTGTAACAAAGGATGGAAAACCGTTTTACACCTGACACCATTCGTACCCATTTTTTTATTACTACGAAAACCACTATGGGAAAATCAATACAACAAAAAACTCTGGAATAAAGAAATCAACACCTTAAGTAGACAGGCATTTACTTCGGAAAAACATAAATACAAAATAGCAAATATCACTTAATTGTCGACGATAATCACAGAAACTTCCAGCTAACGAGATAGGAAAATCAAGTAGCAACGGAGTTAATTCTTGGTACGTACATCTTTCTGTATTACCCAAACGTGGTAGTATACACTATTTGCAGAAAAATTTTCGTTGGAGATGGGAGTGAGTACTGAATACTCTTACTACGGAGTAGTACGCACAGTCAGAAAACCACCGCTTTCTTGTCCAGGGTTCCAATTTCCCGCTATGATTACGACGCACTTCCACTATTACTCGTTCTTCTCAACCTTTTGATCAGATCGGAGTTCCTTCTCTACCAATGATCAATCATCCTGTTAACAACAGAAAGTCGAGATGTTACTGTTTTTATTAATTCACACGCTCTAGTAAACCCTTATGGTCCATAATTCCTAGTCTCTGAAGCAGAGGTGTTGACCAATAGTATGGTGTTAAGCTTTAAAAGTCATTAAAATGAGACACCGTAAAGGACAAATGATGAGATTATAGCTGTTCCGGTTAGAAAATTCATTCCTGAATGGCCATATAGAACGAAAGTTTAAGGTCCATACCGATGCTGCCGGCCTACAGCTTCATTACGAAAGCTAAAAACTTTGTCGTAAAATTCAGCCCACAAAATCCAAGTCAGTTAAGCAGGGAGAACATAGCACCAAAGTATGAGAACAACCATAGGATTGTATTAAAGTTTCAATTCAAAGAGTAACGCAATAAAGTTGTTCTAGACATAAACTTTCAATTCTAAATGAAATAAAGTAAGTTAAAGACCAAGCTGGAGAAAAAGACACTTCAACGAAACTCTACTTCACAGACTACTGCTATGGACGATAAACCTCAAAATTTGAGTCAATGGTATGAGGATTGGTGCCAGTTGCTTTGACTTTTACTGATGACATATACTCCTGAAATAAATAACTATATCGACATTTGGTGGCATCCATTGGAAAAGAATTATAATGTGGATCCATCCTATAAACAAAAATGCTGCTGGTTTGCATCTCAGTATTGAATCAAGAGAATCTACGAAGAAACAACAATTTCAGAAATAAAATAACACCTCGTGTTTACTAAACAGAAGTAGAACAATTTCAGATTTCCCCGCCTCCAAGTATGTCTAAAGGTCCCTTGATTGATGGCCCTTCTTACGTATCTAAATAATCAAGCAAAAATGCAACATACTGTCTCCATAGATTCGGCAGGAGACTGTCGACGCAGCTCTAGATTGCTGATGCGTGCAGCTGAGTCTTTCACATAACGAGCTTGTTGACCAAGATTAAGAATTATACGTTCTGTCACGAACTTATCAGCGTCAATAACTGCGAATGCAAATACTACTACACGATCGTATGCAGCAATCTCCTGATCTGAAGTGCCAATAGTGAAATAAACCCAGAACTCGTCACACTATCAACAATGGTCTTTATAAATAAGATTAAAAAAAACTTCCATGCACTTATAGCACAGTGTTATAAGGTACTCTACAATGCGCACAAGGTTGGTTCGATCTGTACCCTTGACATTCCAAGTCCTTCATACCTCAATACTTCAAAAAAATGCAAAGGAAAATAAAGTTGAAGTTTGCTTGAGGTTATTTCCCTCTATCTCCTTCCTTAATAACATTGCTACCATGCTAGCTTCGAACAACTGCTAATAATTCTTGGATAACTCGAATACTTGACAGGACGTGACTAACTTATACAGAAAATATCTTGCTCTATCATCTAAGGTTGCATATGCGTTTCTAAACTGTCATTTCCTGTTCTGTTCAAAAGTTCAAAACTTTTCAAACGTTTCTAAACAGCTTGTTGACCAAGATTAAGAATTATACGTTCTGTCACGAACTTATCAGCGTCAATAACTGCGAATGCAAATACTACTACACGATCGTATGCAGCAATCTCCTGATCTGAAGTGCCAATAGTGAAATAAACCCAGAACTCGTCACACTATCAACAATGGTCTTTATAAATAAGATTAAAAAAAACTTCCATGCACTTATAGCACAGTGTTATAAGGTACTCTACAATGCGCACAAGGTTGGTTCGATCTGTACCCTTGACATTCCAAGTCCTTCATACCTCAATACTTCAAAAAAATGCAAAGGAAAATAAAGTTGAAGTTTGCTTGAGGTTATTTCCCTCTATCTCCTTCCTTAATAACATTGCTACCATGCTAGCTTCGAACAACTGCTAATAATTCTTGGATAACTCGAATACTTGACAGGACGTGACTAACTTATACAGAAAATATCTTGCTCTATCATCTAAGGTTGCATATGCGTTTCTAAACTGTCATTTCCGTTGTTCAAAAGCCGAACTTCAGGTAACTAAAAACAAGATATACATTCTTAAAAATATTCAGCGAAAAGCAAGAACAGTGAAGATCAACAGCAGATTTGGGGCATCAACACGTTCACCAGGAGGAAATCCCACTGACTCACTCGCTTTGCTGTTCGAGATGGTCTCGAAGAAGAAAAGCGAGAAAAATATGTTTCTGTGTAACAGAACATCATATTTCCATCATTGTCCAACTCATCTCCTAGCAAAACTTCTATGCGTTCTTCCATTTGTTTAAAGTCCAAAGCAACAAATGTTTTCGAGCGCCTATCAATTGAAATCCTTACAACGGTCTACCGCCTCATCGTGGCTAGGAGGTGTTCCTGGATGTCGAACTGTGATGTACAGCGAGGATTCATCTCCCTAGGAGGGTCTTCCAAGGTGAGAACGAATCCGGAATTTCCATCAGGAAGCCTAGCTAAGAATAAACCAAAACCAGTATCCGTCACTGTCCTGGCAACAAACTAGTCTCGTAGTGGCAAATCTCCCTTTGATCCACAAGGGCTACAACTGCCTATTGTGGCGACGAACTGGGCACACTTTGGCCAGGGTGTCCTCGGGATTCCAGGGAACCACAATGGCTTAACCAGCAGGTCTCCGAAAAATGGTGGTTATGCTGGGGCCTGCACAACTAGTGATGATAGGCCGTTCAAGTACCAAGTAAGTAAGTATGCTGGAGCCCGAATAATAAATGAGGTTGAGCCATATGGTTGTCGATGTGCTAACAAATCCGAAGAACTTTAATAAAACTATGTTTAATAAATAGCAAAAACGAACTAGTTAGAAACATCCGCATTGACTCACCTTTGGAGAATACTATATCGAATTTCATTTTAGTAGAGCCAGCAAATGCATATGTCGTACTTGATGTCCAATGAAACACCCTACTCGCGCTCTCCAGATAGCAATATACTTTCACGCTCTGAAAAAAAGTTTCTACAAACTACCTGGAACTAGCACTGAATATTCAAGAAAGACCTTCGGACGACGTCCATTGACCGTACAATATTTTATAACACCTTGCACTTTCCTCGTAAGAAGAAAATCTACAAATAGAGAAAAAGAGGCATTTTTTACACAGTTCACCACTGAAAGAAGGAATGAATACGGAAACCAACCAGAGGGCTCTGTATTAATTTCCAAAGTTAGATCAGTGGGACCACCAAATTTTGAGTTGAGACATTCCGAAGGATAATCCAGTATAGGACTCTGAGAAAAAGCAACGACAGCAGTATACATAGAAACTATTTAAAAATGGCAGTGACCATCTCATAATCAAGAAAACACTTAGACAAACCGATATAGGAGCAACAAAATGAATGAGCGACTTCCCAGATACGTGAGGCACATCCACACGAACGCGAGTTCTTCTCGAAATAGAACGGTTCGTCGAACTTCTCTGCGATTGTGGTAGAGAAGGACTAATTGCAGGCAGAGAGCTTGAAGCCTAATACACACAACATTAAATGTGTGACAACCAGACAATCAGATGTGGACATTATAAAGTGACCTTACGCACTTCCATTGTATTCTGACCAGACTTTTGATCGACATAAAGCCTAGCAACTTTCCGTAATGCTTGATTGGGACGAGCGACGATCTGTTTGCCTGCACTGCTACGAGATCTCTAAAAACTTACGTGTAAAAATAGTTGGCTTACTTGGATACTTAGATGGCACGTCCTCACTGGTTGCGCAGGCCCCAGCATAGTCTCCAAATTTTTCGGAGTTTTTCTGGTTTAGCCGTCGTGGCTCTCTGGAGTTCCGAGGTCAGCCTAGCCAAAGTCTGCAACAGGCAGTCACCGAACTTGTGGATCAAAGGGATATCTGCCACCATGCGACTAGTTTAGTACCAGGACGTTGGTGGATCCTAGTACTGGTCTAGTCTTAGCTGCGCTTCTTGATGGAAACGTCCGACTCCTTCTCAGTTTGAAAGACGCCGCTGAGGACATGAATTCCTTCCTCTCTACATCGCAGCCCGACACCCAGGAACACCTCCTAGCCACGATGAAGCGGTAAATCGTTGAGGGACAAAAATGGTTTAGTACGAGCTTTTCGCAACTCGAACGTACCTTAAACGTCGGTATTGGCTCTGGTGGAACAATGTTAGTTGAGCAGTGTAGCAATGGCGAACTATTCGGAAGACGTTGAAAATTATGAGACTGCTTCGCAGACACTAGTCGCATAACTTCCTGCTTAATAGGCAAGTATTACCAAATGCTTCATCAGAAACTCTCACAACAGAAAACAACAGGAACTTCTACTTGCTTTTCAAACATCCGCCCTACAATGCATAAAGTAATATAAGTACACGAGGTAGGTATATATGTGGGCTTCTGCTTCTATACTCATTGACTTCAGCATTCCTTAGTGTAAAAAAACCGGGTCAGCTACATTTCGTACTATGATAAGTTAGGAACGCTAGAATTGTGCTTCAATCTCCGCGCTCATGTTCGCTGAAATAGTCAACGTACCTGAAGCTCATTTAAATTGAGTTCCAACTTCAGAATAGTCAGTCTCTGATAATTAATTAGAGCATCCGCTTTTGACATTTTTACCTTCAGCTCAGAATTCTCTTCCAAAATCCTTTCGATTTCTGAGAGAGAAACAACGACGAAGAACTTTATAGAAACATTTTAAAGATGGTGAAAATGAACGACAAACGATCGTTCTGATTATTACCTAAGTGAGTATCACTGATCCCTTCACTAAGCCTTTCGCCTCGTTCTTCCATACCTTCCATACTTTCCCTCAGTTTCTCTACTAGTTGGAGTACTCCTGAACAACCAGGGGAATTGCAGGAGCGATCGTTTAAATACATCCGGACGATCTATAAGCTAAATGGTTTCAGCTTCCCGAAAACAAAAGCTTCCCAGTGGACAATACCTATGCAATATACCATGGATCTAAGAATTTAGTTGATAATGAAAATCTCTTGAAAAAAGTTGTGTAAGACCACCTATGATGTACAATATATCTTCATACCTTCAACAGAAATCTGGATATTTGTGAGGTTCCGATAGAAGGTTCTAGATCATCGCAAGATTGAGCCTCAACACACAATAGCATTAACAGTGGAATACTGTTGTGTATATGTATTCATCATTGCCAATTTTGTATGCAGCACTGTGATTTAAAGAAATTTTGAATTCTCCCTAAAAGCTTTTTTGCACTTCTTGTTTAGATAACCCAGTAAAAGCTCCATTGAGAAAACCCTATACTTCAAATCAAAGCAAATGTTAAATTTATGATACTGAAAAGACGACCTATCTCAATAGATATAGTTAAATATTCAAATTTCAAAGGATAAAGACATTAATTAGCACGGATATCAGCAATTTAGCTAAAAAGATCGAGCACACGTTGACAGGAATTCGACTTGAGGAAAGGAATCTGACGTTGTCAGACTACATATAGCATGGCATATGCAAAAATTGGGAGTGGTCCTTACTTCTGACACATTCACTTGTTTCGGAATTGAACAACTAGGAGCATCATCGACGTCCAAACAGATGATATCATCATCATCATCATCATCATCATCATCATCATCATCACCATCATCATCATCATCATCAGAAAAATCAGGAAAATGGGAATTCTAAAAATTAGTTATTGAGACAAAGTGAACACTTCATAGAAATGGAATATTTAACTTTCTCTCACCTCAAAATCGTTTCCTTTAGCAAATTCCGAATATTTGATAGTCTCCTCAGCATTACCCACCGACATCAGCATCATTGCCTGAACAGAATGCTCATTTTTGCTAGGAGATATGTCAGAAACTACGTGTAGATACAAAAAAAAACGAGGAAAAATACGAAGTCTGTAACCGAAGTGCCATCATAGGCAATAAGGAAAATCAATTTAGGACCTGTCTCTCTGGAATTGCATCGAGGTAAAAACAAACCGGAGATAGAAGACCAAGTAGCTGGGACCCTTCATTTTTACGGTATGTTCTTAGGGATTCATATTGTAAGCAACGTGGACGAGAAGTGACTAGATATAGGACAACTAGGCGATGTGACTTGTTCGAAAATATAAAACAAATACAACGTTCGATAGAAAAACCGTCCAAATCTTTTGTTTGGGAAATTTCATAACGCGATCGGTGACTGAAAAACAAAACTCGTCCTATCAAGCGCTTGAAAGCCAGATCTCGTACAACTCGGTCACAAACGCGACGCGGCATCGCGCGACTACGCAACGTACGACCTACGACGTAGTGTGCGATTATTGGTTTTTATAATAGTAAAACTTGAAAGGACACTTCCAGCTCAATATTGAATCGGACCGACTCTTCGGAAAACGTTAAAGTTTCAATAGATTGCATCAGAGCTGTTTTGAAGCACTATCGAAAAAAAAAGTTTCGTTCTAAACACAATTTCTCCAGTTAAGACTAAACTTTGCTCATGAAAATGGAAATCACTAGGTTTAATTCCGTTAAGCGTACGCAAAAGTTACCTCTCCGAGTAAACAATGCGAAATGATTTTTTTTTGAAGCTTTAAAGAACATGAAACACGTATTTTTCGCATGAAACCCACGTATATGCCAAGCCGATAGAAAGTCGGGAGAAAACTCGTCCAGATATTGTCGGTGATTGTTATTGGGTGTGGGGACGAGTTTCACTATGACAAAACAAGCGCCTGATGGTGGTCGATCAATAATTCAATCAAAACGACGAGGTGTCCCGCATAGTGTGGGCAGTGAGGGCTGCGGAGGATGTGGGGAGCACACATGACCGTGGTTGTTATTTTCTTATTAGACTCTTTCTGTCATTGTAGACAGACCTTCATTCAACCCGTATGTGAATGCTCAATTAAGGAATGCACAGTTTTGACTCATCGCTTTACTTTGCCTGCGATGATGTATCGATCGATTTGCGGATGTATGGTGAAACTATCGTTCCCGTAGGCTGCAATCTCAGATCGAGGCATCCCAAGTCCAAGGTGACAGACCGAAGTGGGCTAGTAATCTGAGGAAATCAGAGCAGGACTCTCTACTCCAGATAGGAGGTAAAGTATTTTGACACCGCGACGACATTTAATTTTTCGTTGCTCGAGATGCGTACGCACTGGAAATATCCACCGGGCACAACGCATCGCCGAACACAAGCGTTGAAGACAATGCGCATCGTCGCAAATGTGTTGAAACCGAAAGTGAGGGACTAACTGGATAGAAAACTTGATGGGGGTGGCGCAGTGCGATTCTACATGATGTAGAGCCATTCAAGTGTTCGCGCACCTATCCTTTGGTGATTTGACTCGTAAGGATCATTAACTTCTAGAGTTACTATTTTGACCCTTACGCGACGGCGTGACCTCTACAGGAGTCGTATGATGCGAAAATGATAACCGATTTGAAGTTCAAATCGGCGTATCACAGCTCATGCTGAATATTGATGGTAGTAAAAAAAAACTATCAAGATCTACAGGACGTCTTCTATTTCGTGCAAGTTGTTTTTCTAAATAATAAGATAAAACTATGATTTTCTAAACTCCAAGAAACGTTTTTTTTCTCGCATTGTGTGGTGGTGAACTCGTTAGCACCCCGAAAGGGTAATAGCGCGTTCGTTCCCCACCGCAGACACCTGCAATCTGGAGTTCTGCAAATATTGCAGCATCATTGTGGTTGTATTTGGCATCAAACCCTGCCGTGAAAAGTTATAGTAGGCAGCAAATAAAAAGTTACCACCGTATTTTTTTAAGGTTTTTTTTTTGTTTAAAAGCCCGTATTTTGAAGACGAACGCAATCGGATAAGCGGCTTTTCGTTCAGTAGGACACCATGGCCTCTCACAATGACCTTCTTCACATTTTAAGCCTCTGCTTTTCTGTCGAAAATCTTAAAAACTAAAGCTTCGTTCTGAATTTTTCTGAAACTACTAATTCTTAATATTTAAATTTCAGGGGACAATCTATTGAAATCACATATGTCATTAGTACGATAGAGCAAAGTCTCTTACATAAGTCAACTGAACAACTGGAACGCTCTAGTAATCCAGAAATTACCGTCAGTAATCGAAAAACCATATTCGTCCGAAACGATCAATGAAGCCATATGACGTTTTTTGCTCGATAACGCGAAAAATGTCGACCTGTCATCACGGCGCCATGTTGGAAAAAAAAATCACAAATCCACAGGCTGTAAAAGCAGCGAAATGGATAAGTTCAGAACGAACTATCTGTTTTTATGTTGTATATAGACTTTATGTAACACAAGGACATTCTCTAAATTTCTATTTTTATCACTGCTACAACATAACTAGGCTCATACAAAAATTATGGTGATAACTGTGGTTATAATTCGCTTCAAACAAACCTTCTTTATACCCTAGAGTGAAGCCAACGGAAATATACTCCTTTTCGTCAACAGCGTGGGAGGTGGGAGATCATTTGTTCCACAGGCACACAATTCTGCCATTCCAAAGGTTATGAGTTTTCAACGGTAGTTCTAAGTCACCCGGAACTCCTCCATAACGGTATCCTATGCCGGCTAGACGCGATGCAACGTGGCGCGACCCCATGCGGCGGATAGGGGGTTAATCGCGGACCAAAAGCGACCTTTGCTTCCCTGAGACGCAGGTGGTTCCACGAATGGACTCCCTGTTTCTGCTGCGACGATTTGGTACATACCTTCTGTATTTACAAGGGTAGTCATGCATGCGTGTGTGGATGTGTTCACATTTATGCGGATGGTATGTTACGAGTCAATTCGGCAAAAAAGCCTGCAAGCAAATGACTGTGAAGTATCTGGGAGGCGGTTAGGGAGCGTCTCCAACAAATACGCTCCATGGCTACTCTGGCAGAGGCTGGCAAGCTACTTGTTTGTATGTCCAGCCCCCATGTTCAGAGTTCAGCAAGTTCTACGTAAGTGTTGAAGAGCTAAGCACGTGAAAATAGACGGGCCTCATTCTCTTGACTCCGATAAGACAGCGTTGGGTAGGACGGTTACGGAGAGGCAGCTACAATCTAAAGGCCATTCTAGGCTGCCTGCGTCTAAGTCGCAAAGGACTAAGGTGATCGATCATCTATATCCCCATAATGCACGCTTAGTTGAATCTGAGTCCTCGGTAAAGGGCCGAACCTGCAAAACCATGCAGTGAGGCGATAAGAGATTATCTTAAAGAGAGAAGAACACCAGTTATAATTGAAGTTGGGAGAGGCTGGCAAAAAGCATTCGCAAAGCCCACTGAAGCTGCGTCAATTACAAAATCAAGATGGTTGCACTCCAACGCCCACACGGAACAGTGACAGCTTCCAGAAAGGCAGTGGGGAAAATCACTCACGTTTGCTAGGCGGATTTCCTTAGTAGTCGCGCTTTCTTACCCTCATATTAAATTAAAAAGGATGGAAAAGTCGTCCCAGTTCTGCATCCCAAAATCTGAAAAGCATTTTTGTCGGTAAGGAAGCAAGCAACACCTTGCCTGAATAGGATAAGACCTGAGCACCTCAGGAACCTACCTCCAGTCCTCATCAACACATTGGCTCAGCTTTTCACACAACATGTGTCAGAAAGTAAGAGGATTCAGTACGGCAGACCACATCCACACGATAACAAGACTTATCGAAGTATCGCGAGAGTACAGAAGACCGCTCCCTCTCACTTTCACCGATTTAAAGAAGGCATTTAACCCAATCAAGATAGAAGCAGTCATGGAAGCCCTTGATAGTGAGGGAGTCCCTACTCAGTACATATAGCGATATTCGTGAGCTATACAAAAAATTTCACAACCTAAATTTCACCATTCTACAACGATATTAATGTTGACATCAAGAGAGGAGTTAGGCAGGCTGACACAATCTCGCCAAAATTATTTACAGCCGCCCTCCAAAACGTCATGCAAACATTGGAATGGGATAATCTGGGAGTGAAAATCGATGGTTCGCAGTAACACCACCTTCGCTTTGCTGATGACATCGTCTTTATAACAAAAGACATTAGCCATGCTGAACGTATGCTTGCCGCCTTTGATAAAGTCTGTGGAAAGATTGGTCTTCGGCTAAATCTTACAAAAACGATGTTCATAAGGAACGGATTGGTTTCGTTTGCCCCATTCACAACGGAACGAATAACTCTGAATGCTCCAGTTGTATCTGTTTAGGACGGGAAATTAACAGTTGAACGACTTAGCTCCAGAATTGAGCAGAAGGAAACAAGCGGCTTGGAAAGCTTTCAAGAGCATCGAGGATGTGATGAGGACAACGAAGAACACCCGACTCCATGCCCACCTTTTCGACTCAACGGTGCCTTAACGTATGCGCCAGAAAGCTGGTCGTTGCCTTCGCAGAATAGAAGACCACTTAGCTTTATTGAACGCGCAATCGAAAAGACGATGCTAGGAGTATCCCGTTTCACACAAGTAAGGGATGGGATCCGAAGCTCCGATCTACGTCAACGATCAAAAAGCGAGGATGCCGTTCTGTAGGCTAAACAGTCGAAGATAAGGCGTGCCGAACACGCAATACGCATGAATGACAACCGATCTCCAATAGCCGTTAGTGACTGGATTCCTCGGGATGTTAAACGCACTATAGGAAGACCACCAACTCTATGGTCAGAGTTCTTCACGAAATCCTAGAAGAAAGATATGATGCTATGCTCGACGAGTCTCTAAAACGAGCAGAATACACCGGGCTACCCTTGCGCACGGGAGCGAGGGGGTGGGGGGGAATGGGGAATGGAGGATTTACTGGCGTTCGTTCGTGTCATTCGACGATCGACGGGACTACAGGTGATACAGGTGATATGGTAACATCTGCTATGCTCGACGAGTCTCTAAAACGAGCAGAATACACCGGGCTACTCTTGCGCACGGGAGCGAGGGGGTGGGGAATGGGGAATGGAGGATTTACTGGCGTTCGTTCGTGTCATTCGACGATCGACGGGACTACAGGTGATACAGGTGATATGGTAACATCTTCATATGGATTTTGATCCTTTCTGTTACAAAATGAAAACTCGTGCTATTTTTAGACTCGTTTAAAATTAAAATTTCCGAAAAGTTTGAACAAAGCCCATGTTTGGCATCACTGAATGAGTGTGCCTCATTCGAGGAGATGGACCGCTGAGGAAGACTTGACTCGACACGAAGGCGAGGCCGCCACATCGAGACGAATAACTAGCGTGGACCATCGACTCGAAACATCGGCTCTGATGAAGACGAAGACGTCGAAACGTTAGCCGATAATAAACATTGTTATCAACCTCGTGTAAGCTCATCAAAGAACGAATACATATTGATAAAGCCCATGTTTAGTTTCTGAATTCCTAACATGTGTTAAGCACTCGCAAATGCCAAAGATGTATTACGGTATATTATCGCGTTCCACTTGGTGAGATCACGTTTGTCCAATTGCTTTCATGTCGGGGATAAAAGCCTTGACGCGTAGATGAAGAAGGGCGATTTACACACATTCCATAATGTCAGGATTGGTAGTGATAGGATAATAAAACTTCTGTTTGAAAGATTACTCAACCTCGAATGGTTTGTCTTCTGTTTGCTGTATAAGAATGGAAGCCAATCCACGTCGGATTTCAGATGGGAAAAGTTTATGTGTAGCAGACTGGAATTGCGTTTTCGGACTGTCTTCGAGCGATCTGTCGACTAAGCACAACGTATCAGCCGCCACAAAAATCGTCGTTGCCTTGGAGGGATTCGAGTCACATAGCAACCAAGTTCTTGCCTACCACACACAAAGGTCGTGGACAACTGCATGTGGTAATGACTTGAGAACACCACAGTTGGGCTATCTCAGGTTTCTAGTGATGAATGCCATCAATCAACATTCCGAATATCAGCGAGAACACAGGTGAACAGATCCAGAAACAGCAGCCAAATACAAACCCATACCCTACCATCTCCTTGGACGACGAGTGTGAGATAATGTAATAAATTGTAGGATTGGTAGGCATACGACATATTCAGAATGTCATTAAGGAGAAGTAGCAAATCCTCAAGCAATATTCGAAACAATACTCGAACCAGATCACGTATGGATGAAGACTGCAGGATTACGAAACGAATGTAGATTCGGGAACTGATATGCCGCAGAATATTAAGGTTGTGTCAATATCATTATAGAGAACATTCTTCACCAACATAGGAATTTTCTCTATGTTGAACGCTTTGGATATTGTGTCCGGTTACGTTGTTCCTATTTTCTATACTTTTGCGTGTTTCTTGCCCACCTTTAACCATGTTAAATCTATCTTCGCATGTTCTCTTAATTGCCTCTTAGCCACTATCTAATGCAGTTGCCCTGCAGGTAGCTGGAATGGCATTCCACAACTTCTTCCAACAAACTGCTCTTCTTTGTCCGACAGTTCGGGCACTGAATCAGCAGCAGTCAGCTGAATGTACTTTCCAGCACCTGCCGTTCCAAAGAAGTTTCCGAACGAGCAGCTGCGCTCTTTCACATTTAGCTCTATCAGATTGCGCTAGTAGAAAAAACCTTTAGAAATTCTCTATAGGCGCTGTCTTTAGTTCCGTCTGGCAAAGCTCCACCCATTGCAGAAGGAATACGGACAGCCCATGGCATTCATGTTCAAGTGTTCGAAGTGTTCGCCCAGTGTCGATCCAGTTCGTTCAAGTCGCCTAACTCATCCATATACTTCATTCGACTGTTATTGTCGTTATTGCTACTATTATCATAACAGTTGCAAGCCAGCGTTCGAGTCATCGACTTACACACAAAAGACCCGCGTGACAGCTACAAGGACTAATATTCACAACGACTTGGTATTCATATTATGTTGGGAGCTTAACGCCGCAACAGCATGCTGCAGACAGGAGACCTGTAAGACGGTTTCCAATCCCATTTCTTTCTCCTAATCTAAATTTACCGATATTGTATTCGCTCCCGTTAGCCTTTCCTATTCTGGTGGTGAAGTCTTCGACAATAAATTTATAATGTGATATATCATTGCGGATAACTACCTCGTACTGACAATAGAACGCATCTATTTCGTACTCATTAGCTTTATCGGTCGGTGAGTTGCAATTAATGATTATGATCTTCTTACGAAGTTTTGGTCGAAGACGGAGGGCCACTATGCAACGGAAATAAACTCATTCGAGTCAACAAAATGGACAATGAACAGCTTGTCGACAAAGCTTACGCCACCAGAATTTCGCAATGGGACCTTTTCTCCGTGAACGAGAAAGGTGATTGATTTGTTGGCCTATGTCGCTCTTCCTCATTTTTACTTCCTGTAAGTCGATAATATCGAATATGATGCTATCTTTGACTTCAAGGAAGGTGTGAAGATCGGCCCCTGAGAAAAGTGTTCTGGTATTATACGCCTCCACTTATCTTCTTATGATCACTCCATAAACTACTCGAAAGTGTGGGTACAGTCTTAATTATGCAACAGTTATTCATCATTTTAAAAGCACTTGAGAAGCGCAGAAGATCAATAAGTCGAGATTAATTAGTCTGAATGACTATGAAAAAAAAACTTTGAAAACTATGAATTATGCTTTTTACTAGGAAAGGAAAAGCAATAAATTTCTTGATCGAATTGTGACTTTCTATAAAGTTTAAATCATAAAGGATAAACAACAACGTTTACAACAGTGGCCGGAGCTAAGCGAAGTCCATGAGCACTGTTAAAGCTGAATTTGATCCAGAAAAAGTTTACGGTGATTACACGGTGTCTGGGCTGCCTGCTAAACACATTGACGACCACTTGCTCCGAAATGGGATCACGCTTCCCCATTGATTTACTAGGGATATTCGCAACAATCTTTATGTTCTATTGATACCTTATCAACCGTAGGTCCAATATTAGGAGGGGCGCGCGAAAAACTTTTCTCCCCACCTAGGAATTTACAAGGAACCTCTTGGAGGAGTTGATTCTGCTAGGAGGGACTATTGCTGTTTAACAGTGTGTGCAGGACACAAAATATTGTCAGTGAAGAAACGCAGAAATTCCTCCAAATGAACATTAAAATTCGACACTTACGGAAAACTCTTCGTGGTGATAAGATGATGATGGGTTACTCGACAAGGCTTCTTCAGAGTGGCTTTCTGTTTACAAAGCAAAGCATTAATCAGATTCAACGTGGTTTATACTTCGAAAGATTTATCACGTTTTACCATATTTATACGTAACATTTACTTAACAACATATAATTTGCGACTTATAACATAGATACATGCATGCGATATATATGTACAAAGTGGGACGGATAGCACAATAGTTACGATGTCCGTCACCACGAGCATGGTGCTAGTTCGATTCCCTGGTGAGTCTGGAATAGGACTGAACTGCCACCCAACTAATAGCTTATAGCAACAGTATTACTAAAAATGTATGGTTAATCTTGCCAACAATCAAAATCAAGGGAGTTCATCGAATGATCATTGTTCCGTACCTAAAGGCAACTAAAATCTCCAGTTAAAGCTTGAAATAGTTTGCTATTATTTTTAATAAGTGCATATCATATCACGATTTTACTGTACTGTTTATTTACAAAAGTTTTCTTTACGAATTCCACCACCCTCGAAGCATGGGAAAGTCAAGTTAATTGAAATCTTGTCAGCCAAATACCTAAATAACCACAGCAGAAAAGCTACGAAGCCAAGATTTCAACTCCATTGGGAACCTAATACCTTCTTTCACCGTCTCGTCGCTTTCTACGAGTCTTCGAATGAGCATTCCACGTTTGGACCAACACTGCAGAGCACATATGGATGAGTAATGCGCCTCCCTCACACTGAAATATCAATCTGAGATGTTGTGAGACATCTCGTATGATAACGAGGAATTCTTCCTAATGGTTAATTTTTGGAATTTGTTCAGAATGCTTGGATAATTCACTGTCTTTCTTCAATGAGTGAACACGGCGTTGGTATTACAGAGTGACAGCACCACATAACAGCTGATGTTTCGACGGTTTAGCGTCCTTCAGAGCCTAAAAAGGTCACATTGACATACATGCAATCCACTCAGCCAAACACTTTTATGGCAGATAAGACTTAACACATCAAACTGTGTTCGCATAATAATAGTCGGTCTTAGGAATGCTTGGATAATTTAGAGTGCTGAAATTTTTGATTGCAATGCGAAGATAGCTACTTTAATTACTAAAATTACTTTAATTACTTTATTATTTAATAAATTCATCATTGCCATTAATATTATTGCTTATTATCATCATTATCATTATTAACACTATTATTATTACTAATAGTTCCGACTGTCACCCTGGCACATCCGACATTCACACGCCAGTGATTTCTTAGGGAACACCATCATGTCCTGCTCGACGAAATCTCGCCGATAAGTCGATTTCGTCTTCGAATACGAGCCTTTCCACAATGAAAGAAAAGAGTACGTTTCGTAAAAGAACTCACATCTCGAATGAAAGGATCTCTAGCGTCCAATGTTTCTAATTTTTTGATTGACGAAGTTTGGCACCAGTTGAGATCTGTTGACTTAAAGTTGAATAGAGTTGTAGTGCTTGCACAATATGACTCCATATGAGGGCGCGCCGTTGTGTACGTGCTAAACGGAAAACGGATAAAGCTCTCGGCATTGATCAATCCCGGAGTGATGCGCCATTCATACGACTTCATTAATCGTGACTGGAGGTGATCGAATGCATATCTAGCCCATACAGTAACCTGCGATTTCCTACTAATGTGTTAAATCAGTTTTGCCATCCTCCCAGACAAATCTGTTACCAATTTGCCAACATCAGAAGTGGCTAGAGCTAGCTCAGCCCGAGATTCGGGATCTAACCAACGATCAGGCCCTGCACCTCTGACCACTGCGCCACAGAAGCCGATATGTGTATGTCGTTAAGATGATTACTACATACTGGGCTACTCAGATTACTCATGCTTACACACGATGAGTGCGGCTTAGCATTTGTTCTAACCGTTCAGTAGTCCTATAATAGGCATCCATGCGATATAAATGGTTTGCAGGAGAATTCGACCGCAGCTCGAGGCTGAGTTATCCCGCGTCTTCATTAACATGTTTGATATTAGCCAAGCGTAATCAGCGATAGAGATAGCCATGTAAGGGCCGGCTTCATCAAGCCGTCGTCACACGCACCTGCTGGCCTTTGTCCATGGAAGGGGAGGGTATGTTGCCTTGTCGCTAGGTTTAATCTATGAAGAAACGATTTCCTCCTACTATTAGTGGATGGACCGCCCGAGCATTATGTAATAAGCTGGATAGGAAAGCGAAAGCGGGTTCATCTACGAGGGGTAGGAAATCGAACACAACCATGGAGCATGTCTACGGGGTTGAACAACATCATTTTGAGACGATTATAACAAAACTATTCTGTAATAAATAAATCACTAACTTGTTCAACTATCGACTAGTCCACTTTATTGTTTAAATTCTAGTTCTACTTCAGCGATCCAGACCGTATGAAGGAAGGGCATCAGCACTTTCAGAGGACCGCCAAATTCTGGATCCATGTTTTAGGTAGACATTCAGAGTTGAGCAATACTTGTTTTCAAAATTGGTTAGCAATCTGTCAGACAGGATTTTTTTTTGCTGGCTGAAGAGGTCCTTATGCCTGTTGTCCAATATTATCGCGTTAGAAAGTTTTATGGTAGCCGCAACACGTAATATTCAGAAGAATGAGGATTGCTGCTCTTTCAATGACGGTCTTTTCTCTGGCCAAATGCGTACATAACTTTGAAATCTGAATATCACAACTGTGGTTCACTTTGGACCTTATGCAAAGAAACCGCTCGAATTTGTTCCGTTTCCAATTTGACACCCAAAAAGAGAACGGGCCAAGTCATTTATATAATAATTCTGTGCTTGAAATTTCCCCCCCTTCGCAAGAGTGCAAGGAGTGGGTTTGCGGCGAAGAGTCAAGCCGTTTGTGTAGCCATTGATAACAAGCCTGGAACTTTGTGGAGCAGTGTTTGTATCGCGATGGTGGCTTGTCCTGTAGGGTGGAGACGCTTCGTTTGAGTAGCAGTGCTAATGATTGGCTCAGTGTTGTCTGTTAGGGTGTTATATGGAGAAAATACGGTGGCGAATAGTAGAGTAAAATGGTAGAGTACTTTGAATAAAAGTTTAGAACTGCTTTATGTTGAGAGATTTACTACTGACAACCATTGTTAAGTGCTCCTTTGAGAGCTTTGCGGTTCCAAAAGTTTTGCACAAGGAGTGTTTTACTGATTTTTACTGATCTTTCGTAAAAGTTCCCTTGCCATGGGGCGAATGGAGTAATATATTTCCACTCTATTTCATGGTTTGTAGCTGTAAGTTTCACTTCTGGGTCATTTTATATGGATTTGATGCTTACATTGAGAATGGTTTCCGCTAGTACGAATGTTGGAGCGTTGTCGCTTGTAATTGATGCGCGTGTTCCTCGTCTAGCGAAGAATCGGCGTGAGAACATGGGGAATGAGATAGTTGCGAGATCGGAGACGATGTCAAGATGTATTAGCCTCGTTGTCATGCACGTTATTATTGCTCCATAACATTTACTTTCCACGACCGACTTTCTATTAACCTCGGCATTGATCAAGTAGTTCTTCGTATTCTTGTTGAGCAAACGCGAGGTGTTATTATTATTCTTTATTCACAAATAAACTGACGTTTCGGCGGACTTCGCCTTCCTCAGAGCGTGGAAAGGTCAAATTGACAGCAATCTATTCGGTCGAACACCTCCATAACCAAACAAGGGAAACGCTAAACTGAGATTTCAATCACAATGAGCACAGTTTTGTACACTCACCGTTTTCTATGAGGCTTCCACTGAGTATGTCGAGTGGAGACCAACCGCACAGAGTTCACATGGAATCGTAATGTGTTACCTCATAGAAAGCGGCTCTGAGGAAGGCGAAGTCTGCCGAAACGTCAGCTTATTTGTGAATAAAGGATAATAATAACACCTCGCGTTTGCCCAACAAGAATACGAAGAATTACATTTACTTTCAGCAGAATCCGATTGAATAATTGTTATTGGTCCAAAATAGTCAAGACCAATGTACTTGAATGGTCGTGATTTGTAAACTATATGCTTAGGTATGTCGCTTTGTTCTGGGTATTTGTATGATCGGTTGTAATGAGGCGTTGACATGGTGCGCATCTTCTGAGGATTCGTGTTACTTGCGCGCGTAGTTTGGGGATCCAGAATTGTTCTCGTACGATTGCCATTGTGTGGCTAACGCCTGGGCGGCCTTTTTTGTGACAATCCTCTATGATTGCTTGGCAAGCCAAGAATTCTGAAATACTAGCAAAGCGTTTTTGGCTTCTTTGCTTGAATCACTATTTCGTAGTCGTCCAAAACATCGGAGCAAACCTTCCTTGTCCGGTTTGACGTTGAGATGTCTCATAGACTGGAGTTTGGAGGTGGTTACTGTCGATGCTGTCTGACCAGTAGTTTTCCAGCTATAGCGATCTCCTCGCTAGAGATGTTGGGATCCAGTTTGACGTTCGTGACACTTAGAAGTGTGGAAAGCTTGATGCGGTGTTGTTTACGAATGTTCACCTTGGCAACTGAGATTTGAATAAAAAGTGTAATTACTTCTGCGATTCTTTTAACGTTTGTCAGAGAGTACTTTCGCAATGAGGTAGAGATATCGTTTCCATTCCCTATGTCTGAGTAGTTGTGTTCTACGAAAAACAGTTGCTTTTTTTCGTGAGGAAATTCCTGGAGTATCGTGCACATTGGATTGTCGTGAAGTTTTGAACACTTTTCCCAAGAAGCTTCGTTATGCTTGGAAGTGTTGCAAATCATTGCCAAATTGTCTGGAGATTCTTGGAGAAATGGTAGAGAAATTCCTTATGGCTAAGACCGCGGGTTGGGCAATCCGCTGCGTTATAACGTGATGGGACGTGATCGAAAAGTGTGCGATAACCGTTCCTCTGTATGTGGTCGACGATTTTTTCGATTTATAGTAGTCTGTTGAATATTCTGAGTCCAACGTTCTTTAGTTGTTGGCGCTTTATCCAGCTAAGTACGATCTCTAAGTCCGAAAGGATGAAAATTTTTTGAATTGCTAAGGTCCTTCGAAGTTGAGTCAGTACGGCGTTAGTTAAACGCAGAGCTATAGTTACCGCATCTAGTTCCATTTTTGGTATGGTTGATGTAGATTTTAGCGAAGGCAGTTTGCTTTTTTCCATGAGAACATTGGTTGAATTTTCGGACGGTAGATAAATACAGACGGCCAGAGATTCAACGCTGGCACCGGCGAACGTTATTAGAAAGTATTTTGTGTTTTTTGTTCCAAGGCAACATTGTAGAGGTTTCGTGAAACCTTGTATTTTCGTGCATATGGCTGTCCATTCGTCCTTGCGGGAATCTGGTAGGATATGGTTCCAATTGTATGTCTTTCAATAGGCTGCGTGAGAATACCTTTGCTTTATAAAGTAAAGGTGTTAAAAACCCCATGGAGTCGTATATTGATGCTAATGTGCTAGCCACCGTTCGCTTGGTGATACGTTGGTTTGTTCTTGTTATGCATGTTATCCGCAGACAGTCGGAGTTGGTGTTCCATAGTATTCCCAGTACTTTCGGTAATTTGCTGTTCGTATTCTTCGCGGGTGTCGGTGACGTCTTCTCGTTTGGTGTTGAGAAGAAACAGCATGATGTGTGATATGTTTCGTATTTACTGCAATAGAAAGCCTTATGATTGTTTTTACAATATATGCACAAGAGCCTTGTTGTCTGCGACTTCCAATGTTTGACTTTGTTGTCGAAGAAAACTGTATCTCGAGGAGGTGTTGAAGAGGTCTGGCGACATATCAGTTCCTCGCTGGTTATAACCTCTTCTAAATGTTTTAGCAGCTGCTGCATGATTAAAAGTTGGTCGGGAGAAGTGATCTTTTTGTGGGGAACTTTACGTTGTATATCCCAACCAGAAATTTCGAAAGCACCTTTTGATACATGGAGTGCTTGTCGACATTTTCACCTTTTTGCACTAGTTGGCCTATGATTGCTTCTATGTCTTCCAGTCGTCTGCGTTGCTCTTGTATGGACTATGAGTGAAGTGAGATTTTGTCCATTTTTCTGAGGAGCTGGCGAATGAGTTCTTCAGAATTACCGTACTTGTTGATTAGAAATTCTATGGCCTTGACGTGGTTCCACCTAGTGAGTTGGAACCTCCTTATCGATTGTACGGGTTCGTCTCCTAAGCGGCTAAGCGGGTAATTGAATTTTTGTAGCTCGGAAAGATTTTGTGAATGTACGTTTAAGTTGAAAAGCTCCCAAAAGTTACCCCAGTCCCACGTGTCGCCGTTGAATGTTGGGATTAGGATTGTGGGTAGCTCCAGATTTCTTTTCACGACGGCGTTCTGGTTTAATTCCAGAAATCCGAAAATAAAACGCGGGGAAGAATGCCTCATTATCACGCGTGATATTGGACAGTATAAATGAAAAATCCGCATAAAAGAACACTTAGTCGGCAAACGTAAACAAAGTAGACCACTAGGCGCGCATAGGACCCAGAGACATAAGCTAGAGGACTTTGAAGTACGTGTCACGATCGTCGCACAGGAGTCTAGAACACAAGCGCGCAAAACACTCGAGGCGTTCTGGATAAATTCCAGAAATCCGAAAGTGAACCGCAGGGAACAATGCCTCATTATCACGCGTGATAGTGGACAGTATATAAGCTTGTTATTCTGATGGGAGGGGCACATTACGCTTCCACGTGAATTCTGCGGTTGGTCTCCACGCGACATACTCAGTGGAAGCTTCATAGAAAGCGGTGAGTGTGCAAAGCTGTGTTCATTGCGATTGAAGTCTTGGTTTGGTGTTTTCTCTGTTTGGTTATGGAGGTGTTTATCCGAATAGATTGCTGTCAACTTGACCTTTCCAGGTTCTGAGGAAGAAGAAGTCCGCCGAAACGTCAGCTTATTGGTGAATTAAGAATAAAAATAACAGTTCGCGTTTGCTCAACAAAAATACGAAAAATTATTTGATGAATAGTTTCTAAACATGCTTTTTCCATGGAAACTCGTTCTTCCAGACGAGAGAAAGCCGCCGCTGGACATGGGAGTCTCCAAAGCGCACGACTCATGCGGATATCGACCACAATCTCACAAACAGAAGAGGGTGCTTACCTACACATCGGTAGTCCCATTATTCAATACTGGATCTTATCACCGCTTACTTTGTGCGAAGATTTGATTCAGCCGTATGCTGGTGAAGAATTCATTACATCGACCACAAAGGAAAAATCCACCTGCATGTGATAAAGATATTCCTAACGAAATCCTATTCAAAAATTACTCGTAGATTAAGAAAGAACTCATCGGAGGCTACGAGCTGCTTGTCGACGGACTTAAAAGTTGTGCAGAATTGTCTTCAATTCCTCAAGCAAGAAGATCAGTTCGCATCTCCAATGTCACTGAAGAGTTGCTCCAGAAGAGAGCTTAATCCTACTGCAACACGCCTGGCACTGCTAGTAACAAATTTATTATAGAAGAGCCTAACAGGAAGATCCATTTCGACGCTAGCAGAAGAACCTGTAAGAAAAAGCACAAAAAAGTACTAGTCTGAAAAAAAATGCCTTCGGTACTTATACGAGTATAATATTCGGCTGTTAGCTCTGATGAACGAAGGAGTCACTAAAATTTGATGATCTGAAATTAATAATTGAAAAGTTCTACGCCAAACCTTTCCATTCTACAACAACCGTATCAGATCCTAAAATTCCAGCTGGAGAAAATCCTCCTGGAAGTCTTCGTCTGGTGTTCGAGTTGCTATAGAAAGCAGGCGAAAAGACGCAGCTCTAGAACTCGATTATATCACCACTGACTTTCTTAGAGCTGGAAGCCACAGTTTACATGCGCTTCTCGCAACCCATATGACATCTTACCTTCAAGAGGAAAAAGTCTGAAACCAGTGGAAGAAGCCGCCCACGGTCATCTTGCCCAAGAAAAATTACCGAAGTCTTCGTAACTATTGTCCGATAATCCTTCTTACGTGTACTGTACGAGCTACTCACGAAGCTATTACTGTCGCGCATATCAGAGACCTTGGATGAAGTGCAACCAGTTCAGCAAGCAAGATTTCGACGGAGATTCGGTTGAATGGACCACATACAAAACATATTAAAGATAAATAAAGTTCGCCGAGAATGTCATCTGCCACAAGTCCTGACTATTACCAACTATGAAGAAGCGCTTGACAGCGTGGAAACGAGTGAAATCGTACCGGCGCCCGTAGACCAAGGAGCAAACGCGTCCTACATAAGAGCTCTATCTGACCGTTGTCGGAAATGCATTACGAAAATACAACCTTTCTGTCGACTTCGACACATAAAGGATAAAAGAGGATGAAGCTCTCGGCGTTGATCAATCCCTGAGGGATGCGCCATGCATTCGACTTCAGTAAGCATCGTTGGAGGTGATTGAATGCATATCTGGCCTTTACAATGACTCGCGGTGGCCGGCCGATGTATCGAGCCAGTGCTGCTAACCTCCCAGACAAGTCTGGTACCAATTTGCCGACCCTGGAGGGATGGAAGGCTTGGTGGGCCATGGGCGCATTTCACGTGCACGCCGCAGGGGCGCCTCCAACCACTGCGCCACACGCGCCCTCCACATACCATACCCACAGGAAAATAGGTGTGGCAAGGTGACACCCTATCGCTAAAGCTGTTTAGTGCAGTATCTCAGAAGTCACTGGAGAAGCGCATACGTACTGATGAAAAGTTCCCATCAAATTTTCTCTTCCTTCGTGATATCACAAGAAGTACCAGTGAAGCAAAGACGGTGATCACTAAGCTCAACGAAGGTGGAAAATGATCGCACTATGCATAAATCATAAGAATACCCAGCTCATAAAAAACTTATGGTACGGAGGCGAACGGATCAAACTGGATTGTTCTCTGATTACAGAGACTATTTCCTGCGCATACTTTGGCCTTCAATGAACACGGATTGCAACATTAAGGGAGAAGGGGGAACAAGGGAAGAGGAAAAGAGGATGAATTTTGCAATAGTTTGAATAATTAGACTTACCCGACCACCAAAGAGTTGCTTGAAAACGGAAGAGCATTGAAGATTGCTCTTTATAGACAAGTGCCGGATTGGGGAAGACTCGACCAAAGATTTCGAGATGCTTATTAAATGACTTGGACTAGTCGAACATGTTTCACCTCCTCCAAGGAATTTTTGGATAGTGGAGGAAACGCGTGGCATCTAGCATCTACCCACACTATCGACGAGTTACATGGGAAAACAGCAAAACTGAACCTTGATCCCACGAGAATACACATATCATAGATGACGATAAAAAATGTATCAGTTGAAGGAGATCTTTGCAGAAGCAATTAAATTAGTACAGGTAAAAATGAACTTGTGTAGGCAACTCAAAAAAGAAGCAGTTTAATGAAATGCTCTAGAGACGTCAACGGTTATAATGATGTGCTCTTAGCCCTATGAACGGAATTGGAATCGTTATCAAGCCAGCCCTGATATGGAACTGATAACGAGGAATAGATCACTGCTTTCTTGATAACTAGACTTGAGGTTGACTCTTCTTCTTTCATGGCAAGGTATGATATGAAGTATAAGCGCAATGATGCTGAATTTTGCTGAGATATTTGCAAAACTTCGAGCCACAGGTGTCTGCCATTGAGATCGAACCCGCTATTACCCTGTCTAGGGGCTAGCGTTTTCATCACCACACAGCATGAGGGTCTTGGAGTAGTCAACTGGTTTCGCCTTCCTCTCAGCCGTGTTTAAAAAAAAAAAACGTCGCTTCTAGGAAAGTCCTACATATGGAAGGTTAGCGGCGTATCAATTAATAATCAAGAAATTTAAACGTGATCTCACTTATGACCATTTTCCACCAAAGCCTGGAGGTTTCATCAAGTTGGCTAACCAAAGATTTCGAGATGCTTATTAAATGACTTGGACTAGTCGAACATGTTTCACCTCCTCCAAGGAATTTTTGGATAGTGGAGGAAACGCGTGGCATCTAGCATCTACCCACACTATCGACGAGTTACATGGGAAAACAGCAAAACTGAACCTTGATCCCACGAGAATACACATATCATAGATGACGATAAAAAATGTATCAGTTGAAGGAGATCTTTGCAGAAGCAATTAAATTAGTACAGGTAAAAATGAACTTGTGTAGGCAACTCAAAAAAGAAGCAGTTTAATGAAATGCTCTAGAGACGTCAACGGTTATAATGATGTGCTCTTAGCCCTATGAACGGAATTGGAATCGTTATCAAGCCAGCCCTGATATGGAACTGATAACGAGGAATAGATCACTGCTTTCTTGATAACCAGACTTGAGGTTGACTCTTCTTCTTCCATGGCAAGGTATGATATGAAGTATAAACGAGGAATAGATCACTGCTTTCTTGATAACTAGACTTGAGGTTGACTCTTCTTCTTTCATGGCAAGGTATGATATGAAGTATAAGCGCAATGATGCTGAATTTTGCTGAGATATTTGCAAAACTTCGAGCCACAGGTGTCTGCCATTGAGATCGAACCCGCTATTACCCTGTCTAGGGGCTAGCGTTTTCATCACCACACAGCATGAGGGTCTTGGAGTAGTCAACTGGTTTCGCCTTCCTCTCAGCCGTGTTTAAAAAAAAAAAACGTCGCTTCTAGGAAAGTCCTACATATGGAAGGTTAGCGGCGTATCAATTAATAATCAAGAAATTTAAACGTGATCTCACTTATGACCATTTTCCACCAAAGCCTGGAGGTTTCATCAAGTTGGCTATTCCACAACACTTCTCAGTTTTTCTTAAGCGACTTTGGGACAAATTATCTTGTAAGAAAGGCATGAGTTTTTCTGCAAATGCCATTCTATGGAGAACATACTAACGCCAAATATTATTAACGAAAAGATACTTGTTATTAAATACCAATTTCATGCCCATCACATGTCTCCCTCGTTTATCATCAAATGACTCAAGGGAGAACCAGTAAATTTTCCATCTGTCTCTTTCGCTTACAAAAGTAGTACTGCAGGTTCCGCTCGTTCTCGGGACCATCTGAAACACCTTGTTAATCTTCTACAGAACTGATATGGCATGAGGTTGGTGTGAGAAGCTTTATTTGGTGAACGTTCCAGCACTTTCTGCTTATTAAATGACTTGGACTAGTCGAACATGTTTCACCTCCTCCAAGGAATTTTTGGATAGTGGAGGAAACGCGTGGCATCTAGCATCTACCCACACTATCGACGAGTTACATGGGAAAACAGCAAAACTGAACCTTGATCCCACGAGAATACACATATCATAGATGACGATAAAAAATGTATCAGTTGAAGGAGATCTTTGCAGAAGCAATTAAATTAGTACAGGTAAAAATGAACTTGTGTAGGCAACTCAAAAAAGAAGCAGTTTAATGAAATGCTCTAGAGACGTCAACGGTTATAATGATGTGCTCTTAGCCCTATGAACGGAATTGGAATCGTTATCAAGCCAGCCCTGATATGGAACTGATAACGAGGAATAGATCACTGCTTTCTTGATAACTAGACTTGAGGTTGACTCTTCTTCTTTCATGGCAAGGTATGATATGAAGTATAAGCGCAATGATGCTGAATTTTGCTGAGATATTTGCAAAACTTCGAGCCACAGGTGTCTGCCATTGAGATCGAACCCGCTATTACCCTGTCTAGGGGCTAGCGTTTTCATCACCACACAGCATGAGGGTCTTGGAGTAGTCAACTGGTTTCGCCTTCCTCTCAGCCGTGTTTAAAAAAAAAAAACGTCGCTTCTAGGAAAGTCCTACATATGGAAGGTTAGCGGCGTATCAATTAATAATCAAGAAATTTAAACGTGATCTCACTTATGACCATTTTCCACCAAAGCCTGGAGGTTTCATCAAGTTGGCTATTCCACAACACTTCTCAGTTTTTCTTAAGCGACTTTGGGACAAATTATCTTGTAAGAAAGGCATGAGTTTTTCTGCAAATGCCATTCTATGGAGAACATACTAACGCCAAATATTATTAACGAAAAGATACTTGTTATTAAATACCAATTTCATGCCCATCACATGTCTCCCTCGTTTATCATCAAATGACTCAAGGGAGAACCAGTAAATTTTCCATCTGTCTCTTTCGCTTACAAAAGTAGTACTGCAGGTTCCGCTCGTTCTCGGGACCATCTGAAACACCTTGTTAATCTTCTACAGAACTGATATGGCATGAGGTTGGTGTGAGAAGCTTTATTTGGTGAACGTTCCAGCACTTTCGTCTTCTTCAGAGCTGCGTTGATCCGAGTCGATGCTATACCTTGTCATTGTCGCGATATAGATGTTCGTCGTGGCATCGAGTCAAATCCAGTGGAGAAAGCATCACCCGAATGGAAAATCTCAAAATCTCAGCAATATTTTATACAGGACGAGAGTTAAGGGATTGCCGCCTTCAATATGATCAACTTTTTGCGGGTAATGCGACCTGCAGCAATTGATACTTCATTTACTTAACACGTAGTGTGACAGTATCTTAAACTGAATGAAGTTCCCTATTTGAGCGGTGCTCGTTCCACTTGATTTGACTCAATGCGACAACGACCGGATATGGACCATTGACTTGGATCAACGCTGCTCTGAAGAAGGCGAAGGCGCGGAAACGTTAGCAGAAAAAAGACGTTAGCAGAAAAAAGTTTTTATACCAATTTCATATCAGCTTATTTACACAAAAAATTACCGAATACTGTTACCAAGGTTAATGTATAGTCGACTTTTAAGACATCGTACTTTTGTTCTAGGCTCTTCGCATAAAATTCTGACTATTGGGTTGGTGGCCTTCCTGCTGTATTATTCTACCATTGTTGTACCATTGTTGATAATCCGTGGAACCCAGTCGCTAACGGCTTTTTTTCCATTAGTCGTCGTTGAGAATTATTACATGTCGGGTCGTCCCAAATGTCACTTTTTATATGTGCGTGTCGCCGTTTTCGATCTTTCGTCGCGTTCGCAGATTGAAACTTCTGATTCCCTACCTACTTTGTGTGATACAAGGTGCTCCAAGTACGACCCCTCGTTTGGACTTTCAGGAGCGCTGAGCCCTGCTTCCATCCTTCTTAGATAGTGACTTGATTCATGGCGCATACGATACGGCAGGAAGAATCGTAGGATCAAAAAGATAGGCATAGAGTCTGCTGTTCGCTCATGTGCAGCTATATCGTCAATTTTGCTGACTCCCTAACTCGGATACACATAGCTGAAACAATCGGAGACAAGCATTCGGTTGAATGTGAATGAGACATCAGAAACGCATCTTTCCCTCATGAACATTGTTTTGTTGAGATTTTGTCGAAGACCAATCTTTTCGAAGCGGAATTGAGCTTGGACAGTGTCTGTTCCACGTAACTAATGCCTAATTTTACAAGAACTATATCATCAGCAAAGGAAAGGTGTTTGGCGGACATCGATTTTCACTTCCATGTTGTCCCATTCCAGTATTCGCGTAACGTTCTCCATAGTGACAGTAAATAGTTTTGGCGAGATGGTATTGTGTTGCCGATCGACGTTAATATTGTTGTAGAATGGCCGTTTTCTGTTTGCGAAATCCGTATATAGCTCATGAACTATGCTTATGCACTACATGGCGTTGCTCTGGTGGTCCTAAGCTTTTTGACTGCAACTTCTCAATTTAGTCGAAAGCTTCACGCCGTTGAAAGTGAGACAGGGGTCTCTAATACTCTATCGTTGGTCTCGTTGTCGCATGGAAGTGGCTTGTCATTCCACTGAATCTTTTTCGTGGTCTTGTTTGCTCACATTGCTGTTTTTCGCTTAATGTCCTTTCAATCCTTTTGAGGATGACACTAGTGAAGAAATCATAAGCAAGAGACATTAGTCAGACTGAGCATTAATTTCCGACAAGAAGGTCTCTGTTTTTGTAAAAGAAAAAACAGTCTTGAAGGTCTTCCACTTCCACTTTAAGCACCTTTTTTTTGCAGCAAGGGCGCAGTGGTTGGAGGCGACACGCACGTGGAATCGATCTCTGCGCCCATGGCCCACCAATCCTTCCATCCCTCCGGGGTCGGAAAATTGGAACCAGACTTGTCTGGGAGGATAGCAGCGCTGGCTCGATACATCGGCAAGCCACCGCGAGTCAGTGTAAAGGCCAGATATGCATTCAATCACCTCCAACGATACTTAATGAAGTTGAATGCATGGCTCATCCCTCAGGGATTGATCAACGCCGAGAGCTTTATCCTTTTTTATCCTTTTTGCAGCAACGTCCGAAAAGCCAAGCAATTGTGTTGATGAGGACTGGCGAAAACTTACACAGATGTTTGACTCTTATTCTGTCCGGACCACGTGTTCGATTCTTCGCCAACGAAATAGCACGTCGGATTTCGAAAACGAGGACTAGTGGGACTCCATCCTCTTAACTTCATTTGAGCGCAGGAGGACATGGCTACTGAAGAGATCAGTGTAGAAATCGTGTGTGACTTTTTTCACTATCTTTTTGGAGGGATTGGAATGCGCCGTGTAGTAGTTCGAGAGCGATCATCTTAACCTTCCAATGAACCAAATTCTAGTTGGCGTTGTGGGGCGATCTACTTGCTCTGTAGTTTCACCTGTTAGTGCTTCTCCCTTCTCTTTAAGATATCTTATAGCCTTTCTGCCGTTTTGTAAGTTTGGCGTTAGTGATTGACTATGGCTTGCAGAATTGGACTTTGGCATACTTGCTTAACTGCTTCTGGTGACAGAATTAGAAACTCTCAGCCTTTTCGCACTAACCTAGAACTATTGGATAACGGAGTCGTACTTCTCACAGATGTTGTTAATAACTCTACCTTGTTACAAGTCGGAAACTAGGAGGGGGCGCATCCCTATTTTTGGTCGTTTTGGCAATTTGTTTCCCTACTTTTGCGGTTTTTCCGCCTATTAAATAGAAAAAATTAGGGTTAGAAACAATTGCTTACCCTCTCTACATTCTAAATGGATGTGTCTGGCCATTGCATGACGTACACAGGTGGGTTCACTCTCCTACAGAGTGATTACAAATTAGAGAATCGATATTGTTCTTTTCAAAAGCCTAAATAAGAGTAATACACTTCTAAGAAGAATGACCACTTGGTGGAAAACCATTGACGACGAAATAAGCCTCTCCTAAATCCAGAAGGATGGGCAACTTTTTGCTGCCCTTTTACGAATATCCTAGAACTTCAGGGAACAAGGAAATCTTTCCAATGCGGTATCTAATTAAATGATGTTTAATTGCCCGACAAATGGGAAACGTGCTATGCCCATTACAAGTCGCTGTGAAAACCGGTCATTCGAGTACTGATTGTACCGATTGTGGGTTGGTCCAGCGTAAGTTGCAGCTCATACACCTTAGCAATACAGATAAACGGTACTGGAAGTCGACAGCGGACATGGAGAACTGACATTCCGATAGTCCAACGTCGCCGGATATCGTCGTCAATCTGATGGTCGCGTGTGCAGCCCTCCGTCCGTGCCGCCAGACGGACGAGTTGTGCGCTGACCTCAGTGGGTGCCTCAAACCCTCCCCGGGTCCTCCGATTCGTTGCCGGCTCACCCGCTTTCCCCGATAGCATATTGTACTACAGCTTCTTTTTACCTACTTACATGAGTTATTTATGGATTTCATTGTCTCTCATGGATAAGCTCAATATCGATTGTAGCAGTAAATCGATTCTGGACAAGCGCTTGTGTACATGACATTGTTTGCGATTGCTTTTGCCAACAGTAGACAATATCACTTGAGATTTTCATTGCCAATGGCTGCCCATCTTGTATTTTAAAACAGATGCTCACTCTTTATAATTCTTAAACCTTCCCCTTAACATTTTTGCTTCTCCGCAATCAAAAAGCTAAACGGATGGGGATGATAGAAAGTAGGAACGGATGTGTTCTGTTGTTTTTGTCGGTATGTTTGTCAAAGACATGACGTCATCAAGTATGTCACGTGAGCAGTTTTGTAAAGAAAAAACGCGTAGCAGTTATCTAGAAAGGTAAATAGTAGTGGTTTTTACAAATTCTTTACAGTCTTTAACACTTAGTGAACTGCTAACTTATCAAGATTTGAAGCGGAAAGAGTTCTGTAAAGTTAGTTGACTAACTGTTGTGATTACTGAGTACACTGCTCCCAGTACTAATCGGGTCCCCGTTTAGGTTTACGAGCCTAAGGCTACTACGTTTAGGTACTATATTAAACCTTATTAAGGTCATCGATCATGCTTCCTTAATCCATCTACTTCTTAACCTATTCATCATTGTTCATAAAGTTTGCCTGGGAACAAAACTAGATTTAGTTGGGACCGGTATTGCTTCCAACTCCATTATTTTTACTACTAGTATTATTATTGTCGAACGACGATGTACTTGTTTTCTTGTGTTGTGTAAACCCGTCAGTACTTGGTGTTGGGAAGAGTACGGATTTCCTACTTCTACTTAATTCATTATTAAATGGAGCATTCTTAGAGCGGGAATGGAAGTGATATGGTCATTTTCTAAGCCAGTAGGAAACACATACTGTTAAACCGTTTCTTCTTAAAAGTTAGTTGTCAGTTTAAATCATTAAGCATTAGCAGCATTAGCAATCAGTTAGCTTTAGCACTAAGAAGCATTAATCATTTTCTTCCGTAATATTTATGGCCATGGAGTAGCCTTAGTGTTTGTTAACTCGAATAAAATCCACATCTTTTAAAGTGCAAACCTTATAATTGGGTATCTAAACGCAACCAAGGTGGTTTTCGTATCTAAGATCTCTTCTAAAGTGCGCTACAGAACTGGCAACGATGTGCTGGAACTACAGTAAATGTTTTCCAATGATAGAAATTTTTGCCAGCTCTCAGTCTACTTTTCAGGGTCTTGAGCATTTTTTTGATTTCTGGGCTGATAGCATGTCAGGACAGAGTGGCGGTTCTGAAGGATCGACTACCATGGGAGCCGCATCACCTCCGGCAGCTGGTAGGGTATCTGTGAGGTGTGTTTTTGCACACTTTTGTGATTTTTTATTTCAGTATGGTGTATAGTGTGTTATTAAGTGTGCTCTGCCCAACCAGTAAACTATACGCCAAATAAAAACTTCAAGAACATGGGCCAGTTCTGTGTTTAAATACACTAGGAAGCCAAATACGATTCAGATTGCTTGCTTGCCTACTGCTGTATATTACGTTTTAGAGGCTAGCGTTTCGCCCAATTTTTTTTGTTTTGTAGATACTTATGTTGCTTATTCTGTTGCCCGCCCTTCCCTTCTTCCATAGTATCGAAACTTGCTTTCATGCCACCAGAGTCAAGTTACACAATCTCGGAGAATAATAGGTACGTGAATCTGTGTTGATGTGAAATTACTGTTGCCTAAAGCTTTTCTTTCCTAATTCAAGGTTACATTTGCTGGAAGGTCGTGCAGAGTGGCCTCATGACCCAGAATATCTCGCGTCCAACGTCGAAATGTTTGTTGCTCGGTGCTGTTTGTGATTTTCAATCCTAGTAGCTTTCTTTTTTTCTTTCACAAAATCCACCGTACACCGTTCCCACATCTCATACTAATATTAGTCCTTAAGGAAAATAAGGTTGTATATGTAAAGTTTTACTGTATAGAACAAGAAGACGGAACAAAATTTCGTGCGTCTATCTTTGTCCCGCTCCAAATGCATACTTCACATTACTGTTTTCTCACGGGAACGCTGTCGATATTGGTCAAATGACATCTTTCTACTGGGGCCTTGGTCAGCGACTAGGGTGTAATGTGTTCGGCTACGACTACTCGGGTTAGTATTCCTCTTTTGGGTCTTCCTTGTAATTGCTAATGCTTTCACTGTTATTACGAAATCTTTCTTTAGGATATGGATGCTCGACAGGAAGACCATCTGAGAAAAATCTATATGCCGACATAACTGCCGCTTTCGAAACTCTGAAGACGAAATTTGGTTAATTCTACATTTTCCAACTCTGATTTTGTTTCAGAAGCTAAACATCCTCCACAATCCTGTCGTATTACTACCATCAATGACACATGTACTATTCATTACTGTTCTTTTTAATTCTTGTCCAAACATTTGTACCTTTCGCCAATTAGTTAGCTTGTATGAGTTTTAGTGTTGTATAATTCAATTCCTAATCCTGAGGGGCTTGTGTAGCGCAGTGGTCGGAGCCACCCTGCAGTACACCTGGGATCGATCCCTGCTCCCCAGGCTAGCCAAGCCGTTCATTCTTCCTGTGTTGGTAAAATTGGTAGCAGACTTGTCTGTGAGCATAGCATCACTGTCTCGATACAACGGTAGGCCGCAGCGAGTGATTGTAAAGGTCAGATTTGCATTCAACTACCTCCAACAATACTTAATGAAGTCGAATGCATGGCGCATTCCTCGGTATTGATCAACGGCGAGAGCTTTATCCTTTGTCCTTTTACAGTCCTGTTGTTTCAAAAGAAATGTCGAGTCGGCATAGCGAAAATTATCAAATGGTCCTAATTGCAGTAGTTATGGGTAGTCCTATGTGGATAAACGAGTAAAATGATTGTGCTACATGAACACGACAACTCTAGTCGATTTCATGTAGAATCCAATCTACTTTTTCGAACGTTTTGTGTGTTTAGGGGTACCAGCGGATCGTGTAATCCTTTATGGACAGTCGATCGGAACTGTACCCAGTGTAGACTTGGCAAGTCGTGAAGAAGTAGCTGCACTTATTCTGCATTCACCTTTGATGAGTGGAATGCGTGTAGCTTTCCCTGGAACGCAGCGCACATGGTACATGTTTCTGTTCTGTTGAAGGTTTAGGCTCAGTAATGGCTGTTTTGTTTAGGTGTTGCGACGCTTTTCCATCGATCGAGAAAGTACCTCGTGTGAAGTGTCCGACTCTTGTAATCCATGGAACTGATGATGAAGTAAGGATGTTTTCTGTTCATTTTGAGACCACAGTAATTCAAATCTTTAGGTGATTGACTTTTCACATGGAGTTTCCATTTATGAACATTGTCCTGCGTCTGTAGAGCCGTTGTGGGTCTCAGGTAAGCATTTATCGTCTACACAAAAGGCTTACGGTAAAGACATAGATATATGAAATATAATTCCATGAGTAAGGACTTTTCGAGATCAGATTCTACCAGTGTAAACTTAATCTTCAGTTAGTTTCTGGACTTGTAAATTTCGCTTGGTATTATGGTAAACCCTCGCAACGGTTTACAGCTTCATCGCGGCTGGGAGGTGTTCCTGGGTGTAGTGCTGCGATGTACAGTAAAGCGAATCATCCCCGCAGGGCCTCTCAAGCTGAGGAGTCGGCCATTTCTTTCAGAAAGCCCAGCTAATAGTAAACCAGTACCGAGGTCCACCACCGTCCTGGTATCAAACTTGTCCCACGATGGCCACATCTCCCTCTGATCCACAAGGGCGGCGACTACCTGTGATGATGACGTGGGGCAGACTTTGGCCTGGTCTATGACTAAACCAGCAAAACTCCGAAGAAATGCAAGCTATGCTAGGGCCTGCACAACCAGTGAAGGCGGGCCATCCAAGTATCCAAGTAGATGTTGTGGTAAATATGATCGGACAAGAAATCATGTGGAGAACTGATGACTTTGGGGAGAATATCGTATTTTGGTGTTCAATCGCGTTTGAAAGATTTGAAGAAGATTTGCTCAGTCAATAACCCCAGTGATCGTTAAAGTGGGCGAAAGTGTATGGAAGTGCGAATTTTCTCATTTTTAAATTGAAATTTAAGGAGGGTTACTACAAAAACCGTAATAGTTCTATGGTAATGATCCTCGGCTTTAGTCAGAGAGCTCTTAAAATACTGCTGCTGTTTTCGAGTATGTTATTATTGTTGTGATTCCGTGTATTATAGGAGCAGGTCATAATGACGTCGAGTTGCACGCTGCTTATTTGGAGCGTCTTCGAAATTTCATCGACAGCGAAGCGAGACGTTCAAAGGATGATGTTGGCGTACGTGTATGAACTGCTGAGATCGTAAAATTTTTGCTTTATGAATTGTTCCAGGCATTAACCGCATGCAATCTGTGATATGCTTTTAATACATGTTTGTTTTTTGCCCTTACATTTCCGTGCCTGCACGCTTTATTCTTAAAGAGCCGAAAAGCAGGCTATTCTAAGTACCTCGATTACATGAGCACTGATTTAAGCCTTAGATTTATTATTAATTCAACTGTCCACGAAAATCGAACAGCGTAAGGCAGTCGTTCCTTGTGTCTCCAGGGTTTATTTATTGGTGTTGTCAACGTTCTTTCATTCTCTGTGTTAATAAGTGCTCTTTCTTGTTCTTATCCTTCCTTAATTCCACTACTTGTTGTCAGCATTGATTTCCACTGAACATTTCATATTAAATTAACTTCTCAAACTCGTATATCATTAGTATGCGATTTTCGGATGATTGTTGTTGTCATTTTATGAGTACTGTTCGGCGCCAACCTCAGGTTAACAAAAAATCGGTAACATATTGTTATCGTGCAGGTCCTCCAGCTTTTCGCATAAATATGGTTTTATCATACTAATAAAACTTAGCATAATGTGCAATCCTCTTAATTTCTCCCCTGCTAGAGGGAAAAGAAGATTACTAGAAGCAGCATTCAAGTAATTTCAATTTGGGTGCTGAACTATACCTCTTGATTTGGCGGTCCGAACTTACCACTTTTCGACCACCAGTCCGATAAGTGATGAAGCTTCCTGCGTTAATCAATCCCTGGGGGATGCGCCATGCATTCGGATTCATCGAGTATTGTTATAGGTGTTTGAATGCATACCTGAGCTTTACAATGACTCACGGTAGTCTAAAGATGTATCAAGTCAGTGCTGTTATCCTCCCAGAAAGGTAACGATTTATCGACTTTGAAGGAATGGAAGGCATGGTGAGCTTGGTGCTTGCGATCGCTCCCATGTGTTTTGCAGGGCGTCTCTAATCACTGCGACAGGTGTGCCCCACTAGTCCGATATAGAACATGAACTATGAAACGCTCGGCGTTGATCAGTATTTGAGGAATGCGCCATGGACTCGACTTAATCAAAGGTCGTAAAGGTATTTGAATGCATACTGGATTTACCAATGTGTAAAGTCAGTGTCTTTACATACCCGAACAAGGCTGGTAGCAATTTACCGATGCCGGGGTTGCGAAAAGGTTAGTTGACCCCCACACGCCAAATCGAACCACGGACTGGTCGAGTTTATATTGCTCTTTAGACAATATAATATGACGAATTATGGGAACGATCCGCACCCGGTGCAAGTATGCCTAAGTTTGCATGCCCAGTCGTATGATAGGATGCTCAATTTTTCACCGCCCGAGGTGTTTTTTGAGCTTCTGTGGTACGTTATGCCGCTGTCCCATTTCGCCATTTTCCTTCTGTTCTATTGTTTGGGCTTTTCACGTTGTCCTTATCCATTTCTATGCTTTTCATATCGTACTTTATGTGTTCCATGATTTTGGAGCTCTTCCAACTGTTGCATGTATGATGAAAAAAGCTCGCTTGTCATCAAGCCATGATGTCGTTTTCACAACATATGTTGAGTCTCGTGCACATCTCCTTAGGTGGGTCTCATTCACCATCCTTCGTGTACAACACATGGGTGGTTCAACGGCGCAGTGGTTGGTTTTTGAAAGTTGGCGTCTTTTCATATCTCTTAATACTATACAGTTGACCGAATTGTGGGGCTACTGTTACATGGGGTACGTCCAGGCTCTGAGGAAGGAAAAAAAACACACATTCACATATATATATCGATTACTATGGCGAGGTTTATAGAAAATCGATGTCCCACCGATCATGGATCTCCTTCAATGAGGTAGTACTTCCTGGTTATTCACAAAGCTACCTGGTACGTCTTAAGATGGTGGATACGTGAACCAGAAGTCAAACGTCAGTTTGACATCTACATGCTGTATTTATGTAGACATTTCCATGCCTACATGCTTGTGTGTGTTTGTCCATACCCAGACTGTACTCTAGAAGTTAATTTTGTAGAGAACCTGCAATCTAGTGATAGACAAATACATAGAGAGTGGTTAGAAGACATCTCCAACAAGGAGACTTCATGTCTACTATGGAAGAGACAGGTACACCACCCGTGAGTACATCCAGCCCTCACGTTGAGATCTCGATAAGCTGTGCGTGGGTATCAATGGTTAAACACAGTAAACTAAATAAAGAGAACTCATTCTACTTGCGCTGAAAGATCTACTGGTACGATGACGTTGGGTTGGGCAATGATAATACGAGAAAAAAATCTCAGGGCCATTTTTAGTCTACCGGTTTCGGCACTCTTCGTAGTACACACACCCACCTCGACGATGTCGGTTCTTTATAGGCTTCGAGATGTTCTACAGCATAAACTGTATTTTCTTTAAGATCTTCAGTGAAGATTTCAATGCCAATGGTGGCACCAGGAGAATGCCTAAAGGGGATCGTATCAGTAATCACGAATCACAATGGAACGAGCAACCTGAGCGGCTCTATGAGTTCATGATGATGATTAAAACCTCTCACTGCATCTACAATTCCAGGAACCCCACTTTGAACGGTATTTTCTGTGGTAACTTTCCATTGGATAATTCCATAACGAAATGGACCACTTCATAGCCGATTTTGCTTTGATATCGTTGCGTTATAAAATCATGCATATAAGCGAAACTTTACTTTTTACTCATTGCAGAAATAGTAAAGAGCCAAAAAATTGCGGAAACGAATCTCTAAAATTGCCAAGAATTGAGATTAGTTCATATCCGAAGCCGGAATAGTAGCGTTATAAACAACGTCAGTGAGAAATACGATCTTATCCAACAGATAAACTTAAGTGCTAAAAAGGATGAGAATTCGAAATTCTGTCGCCAGAAACACTCGAGCTGATACGTGAACGTATAATTGTTGGGCGCGTGACACGTGGGATCGATCACCACGCTACAGGTCCACCGAGCTTTCCATCCCGCCGGGGTTGGCAAATTGGTAACTGGCTTGTCCGGGAAGATAGCAGCATTGGCTCGATACTTCGGTATATGCCTCCGCGAATCATTGTAAACGCCAGATATGCATTCAATCCTTTCGACGATGCGTAATGAGGTCGAATGCATGGCGCATTTCTCAGAAATAGATCAACTCCAAGAGCTTTTATAATTGTTGAGCCGTAGGTAATCACCAACTCATATCCGAACTTCTAAAACAATAGAATGGCGATAGGAAATCTTAAAGAGAAAGGACTAACAGTGAACGGAGATTCACAAGACATCGGAAGGCGTCACCCTATCTATCTACTGCTATCGCCTATGAACTTTTCACTAGAGTCATCCTAAACAGGATTAACAACATTGTATGAGGAACTGTCAAGTGGGAAAGCACAGTTTGAAAAGAAGGTTAAATCTAATGGTCCACACGACAATGAAGCCCACTACAGTATTGCGAAAGTAAAACGGACTGCTGTGTCTCCCTTTCGTGAACTTTAAATAAGCCAACTCTGTTAGCGAAGCAGTCACGGAAGCTCTGGACAACCATGCAGTCGCTAATCACTATGTAAAGATTTCTCGTGAGCTCTGTAACAATTTAACAACCGAAGTATCGTCATTAGTTTGATAGGAGACTATCATCTCGTCTAAGCTATCTACACCTACCATGGAGAACGTTATGCGAAGGCTGTAATGGGGCAATGCAGAAGTGAAAATCGATGGCCGCACACTATACCACCTTTGCTGACAATATTTTTAAGCATTAGGCAGGTAGAAGCAATTCTAGTTGACTTCGAAAACAGTTTCAGGACTACTCTTAGACCAAATCTCACGATTTCCGATGTTTAAAGGGATTTGTCTCTGGACCATGCTAAAAGGAATAAATATTTCCAAATGTACCAGCTATGTTATAAGTCAAGGTGTCAACATGATGAACAAGTTACCCTCGGAGCTGAGCAGAAGAGAACTACTGTCTTAAAAACCTTCGAAGAACATGGAAGAGGACAAAGAACACACGACTTCTTGCCCAACTTTCCGAATCAACGAATCTTCCTACTTTAACGTGCCTCTTGGAAAGCTGATTACGGCGTAAATAGGATAAAAGATCTCGTACTGTTATCGAAATCGCAGTTGAAAGATGCTAGTAGTGTCCTGACCCATGAAAGTGAGAGATGAAGTTCAAGGCCCGACCTTCGTCAACGACCAAACATCAAATACGTTGTGCACGGTGAGTTGTCGAAAATTAGGTTTCCATATACATGATGCGCTTTGTTGGTGACCGATATTCAATAACAGTTAGCGATGTGAGTGATGAGCGACAACTCTCTATAAATGATTAAGTGTAGAATATATCTGGGCTTGACCTGGTATGACGTAATTGAGAGGCAGGTTACCAATCCAACTTAAAATGAACTGCAAAGTCCATGTCTTAAAATAAACTGTGAAGAGAAGCAAAAATACACCGGAGCTCACACTTACGGTCAATAAGACCCCAAAGCACGCAGTACTTTTTGTGTTAAGGAAGTGACTCTGAACATCTTACCTTCCATGTTCATTAATCGAAGATAACGTCAAAAAATTTGCAATAACAAAGTAGTTCTGTAACAAAGTGTAACAATTGAACCAAAATGATGCTGAGACGTTAATAAAACTCGGAGCTTCAGATGCGCTTCGAACCTGCGACTATTCCGCCATCATCGCTTCGAGATTCACTATGTTCCGAGTTCTGCCTATATTTCAGCATCATTGTGGTTGTACTTCAAACCTGCCATGAAAGAAGATAAGCCAGTAAATAAAAGCTAAAACATTGTAACAGTTGAATTTGCTGCAACAATTACATCTGAAATCACGGCAACAACGATACAGATAATATACGAAAGCACTCTGAAACAAAACCATGTGACAACAGGGTCTTAGACAACACCACGTTTAAATCTCTCATAGATTTCCAACATTTTCTTATCCGTGCGTGGTACAATTGATGTCAGTGTCTCATTGAAATGACTCCACTGTACGGCCGTCGTAGCGATATTTTCTCGCATTGCAAGCAGCGCAGCGTGACGACACACAGCAACTATTTCAGCTCCAGAATAACCTTGTGATAAACATATTTTTAATGGGCCTTTCCTTACTGGTCGAGTGCATTCAACATAAATCGATTCGAATGCTGTTTAAAAGAAGTACGTTTTTACATAAAATGTGGCAAATGTTCAATGGAAAGGAAAAACGGAAGCCGATAAAACCTATAAGACCATTGGCTTTAAACCTACTGGTTACAAAAGCACGGTAGCCATAATAGATTAAACCCACCTCCAGTCCTGTCAACAAGTCTTTCAACAATTTCGTCACCGGCTACAAGCATGTGTTTCGTTCGCATCTTAATAATGGCGCGACGTGTAGCAGGGCAAGGAAGACCGACGTATATAGCGCGGTCGAGTCGTCCTAAACAGGATTTACTTCCCGATAAAAGTTGCGTTTTCTTTCAGATCACACTGCTCATAGTGATTCAGCTGAAACCAAGGACCTCCTTTATGTAACGAATCCCTAGTTGGTTACCAGTGATATCAGGCCCATCAAAATTGCTCTACGGAATGGTATGACAAACAGGATGAGAGGCTGTGAAAGCTATTATTATTACGAGGAAAACTGATACTAACTCCATGAATACAAATCTAAAACTCAACATCTCAATTCCACTCAAAGGCTTCTAATTCATTTTACTTCTGTTTAGCAAACACGAGGTATTATTTTATTTCTTTATTTACGTACAAGCTGACGTTTCGGCGGATTTCGCCTTCTTGAATTTGATTGAAATTTTGGTTTAGCATTTTCTGTTTGGTTATGGAGGTGTTTGGCCATGTAGATTGCAGTCAACGTGACTTTTCCAAGCTCTGAAGAAGGCGAAATCCGCCGAAACGTCAGCTTGTACGTAAATAAAAAAATAAAATAATACCTCGTCTTTGTTAAACATAAGTAAAAAGAATTATTCCATCAATACCGAGGTTAATAGAAAGTCGGACGTGGGAGCTTCTAATTCAGTTTTATCGAAAACCACATCTGAGTGCTTCCAATCCATGTCACTGGATGGTACTTTACGTCCTTTCCTGCATTTGTGTCTCAAGCCAGCATCGTAAGCGGTTTAGTTCTTCGGATTGTCAAGTGCAAACACGAAGACTACTAAGACTATGTTAAAACTCGTTGCCTCGGATACGGAACGATAAATGTGATTCTCTTCTTCAGACTCCTTACGCATGAGAACTCTACAGCGTGATGCTGTAGGCTGGATATGTTACTGCTACTCGCTCCAATCCCACCGTCACAAGTTGAACTAGAAGTGATATTGGCGCTAATAAGGTATAATAAGCAGAAGACAACAAATAAGGCATAAGTACCAGCCATAAGCAGACAACAGATAGTTCAATGCAACTTATCCTTTACTTGCTCTCCTTACCTGGTCTTAACAAGGCGCTATCAAGCTGATCTGGACGATTTGTGGCGGCCAGTAGAAGAACATCACTGTGTTTCTCAAGTCCATCCAATTCAGCAAGTAGTTGAGCCAGAACTCTATCCGATACACCTGTTCTCATCGGCATAAGTATCAAACTGAAGCCAAAATTCATAGACATTAAACGACAAACCAGAACTCTTTTCCGACCCTCTTGAGCTTCCGACAGCGTCGATCTCATCGAAGAATATAATAGTGGGTGCCACCTTGAAGAGAAATGGTAGAGAGTTATTAAAACAACTACGAAAGTACGTGACAACGTAACACCTGTCTCGCTCTTGAGAATAGATCGCGAATTGCTTTCTCGGATTCTCCGACCCATTTGCTGAACAGTTCTGGTCCTTTCACTGATAAGAAGTTCATCCTTGACTCACTAGCAAGAGCACGAGCCACCAATGTTTTACTGCAACCAGGTGGGCCATACAGAAGAATACCTTGAGTACAAAGAAGTAGTTAAACAATCGTCTTAGTTGAAATTCCGAAAAGCACACCTGATGGAGGATCAATTCCCAGTCGCTCAAATGACTCTCTGTGTTGCTGAGGCCAAGTTACAGCCTCAAAGAAAATTTTACGTCAAAGGAAGAAAAACAGACCTAGTAGATAGTAGATAAACTGAATGCAGAAAAGTTAAGGGTTTCACTGTACCTGCTGAATCTCAAGTTTCAATTCCTCACAGCCTCCAATATCTTCCCAGGAGACATGAGGCACCTAGGTGTTCCATCTCACGTTTAGCACTAAGCAAATAATAACTTAAGCTACTGACTTCTAAAATGAACTGGCGGATTCCCGTTGGTCGAACTCGCCTGCGTGCCAATTCAAGTCGTTGAGTGTCATCATGTGCCTCAATGAAATGTGACACAATGATGAGCGACTTTAGATCACCTCCTGTGAAACCGTGCGTGCGTCTTAAGGCAGTACAACATTCATTATTGACTTTTTTGGCACATTTTAGTTATGAGAAACTAATAGATCACTACTAATCAGGTTTCCGTCAAGGAACAACTAACTTTGCCATTTCGACAAGAACATCGTCAGAAAAGGCTTCCGTCAATGATCGCAAAATTTCCAGGCGTTCCTTTTCCATAGGCACATCAATTTCTATCTAAGCGAACAAAATAAGTCGCAACGGCAAAAACGGTAGCGTAGGTTTAGAAAAGAAGTCCTCCGCGGTAACCAATTCCTGACGGATATGCCATGCATTCGACCTCATCAAGCATCATTGGAGGTGACTGGATGCATAACTGGCCTTTAAAATGCTTCGCGGTGGCCTACCGATGTATCGAGCCACTACTGCTATCCTCCCAGACAAGCCGTACCGATTCGCAGATCCTGGAGGGATGTGGCTTGGTAGGCCTGGAGGCGGGATCGACCCTATGTGTATTTCAGGTCTCCGACGCTACATGCGCCTGCGTAGGTTTTAAAGCAAAAACAAAAATACCTCAATTGGAAATTTTACTCGAATGCCGAGGTCCAAATCTTCTCCCTGCCGTACAGAGAGTATGACCGCAGCACACTACAATGAAAAACCACTCGCTGGAGTTGATAACACAGTACTGTATGAGTTTTTTTTGCGTGAACCTGAGGATTGTCAGAGATAAGACCTACCACATTCCCATCAATTAACCTGATAAGTTTACTAAAACCTCTGTGTTCTTTATCAACTGTAGGCCAATCAAGAATCACGATACATCGTCGCGGGATCAAAGAGTATTCTTCGTTAAACTCTTCCATTGACTGAAATGCAGAAAACCAAGTGTACTTTTCAGAGCTATTCTTTAAATAAATAACAAGGACTCAATCGAAATTTTTTAGATCTTCTCCCTGCCGTACAGAGAGTATGACCGCAGCACACTACAATGAAAAACCACTCGCTGGAGTTGATAACACAGTACTGTATGAGTTTTTTTTGCGTGAACCTGAGGATTGTCAGAGATAAGACCTACCACATTCCCATCAATTAACCTGATAAGTTTACTAAAACCTCTGTGTTCTTTATCAACTGTAGGCCAATCAAGAATCACGATACATCGTCGCGGGATCAAAGAGTATTCTTCGTTAAACTCTTCCATTGACTGAAATGCAGAAAACCAAGTGTACTTTTCAGAGCTATTCTTTAAATAAATAACAAGGACTCAATCGAAATTTTTTAGGAAAAGAATGAGAACCTGGAAGTAGTACGCAGATCCACCCAATATTTTGGCTATGGTCGAAAGTAAAAGCGTCTTTCCGCTTCCAGGCAAACCCCATAACAACAGCGAACAGCACGTTCCTTCACTGGAATATGTCACAGACAATTACTTGTAAACTTGTATAGGTAAGCCTTTGCTCTCACTTTAAGAATGGGGTTAAAACAAAATCCAGTAGGGTTTTCTTAGCCGTGTGCATGCCTCCTATTGATGATAGTGAAGAGATGTGGTCCTTTGGTAAAGCTGATTCAGAGCTGGAGATCGAAATACTAACAGTGCAATCAGCAGTTAAGAAGACAACCGGTTCTGACTATAAGAGATGGATTTCATTTTAAAAAAATCAGAAAAACAGTAAAGTAAGTCAGACAACTAGACAATAATACCTCCAATTCTCCATCCTCTAGTGACATGTTTTTCGCAGAAATATCTAGCGGAACTTCTGGAATTACACGAATAACTTTCCCATAATAATTGATCGGAATGACCAGTCCAGGTTGTACGTAAGCGTTAGTCAAGTACATCTGAATGTAAATGTCCCACACGTGCTACTAATTTGTTCAAAATGAAAGGACAACTACCTGTACATAATCTTTAAGAGAATCATTGACTCGATGTGGAGTAGTTTCGAGGGAAATCGAAATCCTTTGAAGATGAAGTGGACTCCAGATGGGTATGATAGAGATGAGCTTCTCACCAGGTGCACTTTCATCACTCAGTGATAATCGCAATACCCCTAACTAAAATAAGAATGTATGAGTCCTAAAACATTAAGTGTCCCTGACAGTACGTCAGTTTACCCGAGATTACTTTGTAACAAATAGTGAACTAGACATCTTCATAATATCACTAAGAAACATACTTCCTTACATGGCCAAATAACTCCAATATAGTCATAGGACGGCGTGACGACGCGAACCGGTTGCCTTGCTGTTACCTTCAATATCTCCATAGCTTGAGGATGAATGAGAACGGAATGCCTACGAAGCCAACCACCAGCGTTTGGTGGAAGATATTCTTCCCAATTCTTTAAATGTACAGCAAATCCTTTCATCAAACGGCGCGGCTTTATCAAAGACATCTGCAAATGGCACCATGAATGATGATTGGGCTAGAAAACAGCTCCAACTAAGGCTAAAAAGTAATTCTTACTGGTTAATGGTATGTGACCAAAGTTTCTCAGAGTTAATTAATTCCAAGCAATAATGAATAAAGGATAATAAGGATATAGCTCTCGGTGTTGATCAATCCTCTTGAGAAGCGCCATGCATTTGACTTCATTAAGTTTCGTTGGAGGGGATTGAGCGCACATCTGAGTTTTACAATGACTCGCAGTGGCCTACCGATGTAACGAGCCAGTGCTGCTATCATACCAGACAAGTCTGATACCAATTTGCCGATCTCGTTGGAAGGATGGCTTGGTAGGTTAGGGGCGCGGAAACCGATCCCATGTGTATTACAGGGCACCTCTGACCAGTGCGCCACACGCGCCCACTAAACAATGATGAAACATTACTTAATTGTATGCTTGTGGCTATGAAAGAACCATACCATTCTACGATGACAAGGAATTACAAAACGGCTTTCAGGATTCATGGCTTCCTCTTTCTGCTTATAACTGCAAATTTCTATACCTCCCAATTGTCTGGCAAAGACGAGCATAGGTCAGCATGAGCTTTACTGTCTTTTAGTAGCGTCGTACACTTGCATTCCTCACATGCCGTAATCGTTGCTTTCTTCTTAGAAGACATCACTGAAAAGTTGACATTAAAAAATAAGCATAACTTACTAAAGATTTCAACTGAAGACACTGCGGGTAAATCCGCAAGCACGACTTCAGTTAGTACGTTATGGGAAAAATTTATTCTCCAAATTTTGTAAGAGTCAACATACTCAACGATCAGAACAATTTTTCCTGCCTTAAAGATGACAAAGGGCATTTTAAACGCACTGAAAGTGGAGTTAATAAACTTAAAAATCCAAAACTGAGAAACGAAAAACTTCCTACTGTACAATACCGCGCTCGTTTCCAATTTCATGTCAGCATGCCAAAGGAAACAGATTTGACGACGGGTGCACGAAATTGCATTAGAGCACGGTGTTCTCGCAGCTTCAAATATGATATTTTTTCTTCCATCGTAAGCACCTCCTTTTGAAATGATACTTCGGAAAGAAATTTCAGAAGCCCGACATCTTTTTTTCTCGTCTTTAATGAATTTTTCCACAAATGACCATCAGTGAATCTCTCAGTCGCCAGCCGGTTAGTGTTTAGACTAGGTGACGCGTGATCATGCGACGAATGAGGGATAATGCTGTGATCAAAATGATCTTAGCTACAAAAACGCAAGTGGATTGAGGATACATGTTTTTGCTGCGCCAACTTGACATGTACTTCCACAAGCTACCCGTCAATGCAAACGGCCCCATGGCCAAGTAGGTATTTTCCGCCAAGGAAGATAAAAATTAGGGCCTTATACCTATGCTCTTAAAACAACTCGTACGTCAGTGATGAGTTGGAAGAAAATAGTAGAGGGGCTACTAAAATTTCAGTGGTGTTCCGGGGTGTTTGAATTCAAAAGGATTATGCTTGTAATCCTCTCAATGGTTTGCCGCCTTGTCGCGGCTGGGAGGTCTCCCACGGTGTCGGGCTGCGGTAGCGGAAAAGAGTTTGCTGTTGGAACATGCGAGTGGGGGAGTCGACTAAATTTGTGTCCTCATTTACGCAAGGCTTGCTATGATCATCAACTTCGACTAATGGTCGCAAATGCTTGCCGAGAATTCTGTATCAACTAAGAGAAATTCTGCATGGGAGGCCATGACTCCCACAGGGTTACTATCGGCGACTTCAACGTCAAAACCGCTTCAGAAGGAGGCCAAAAAAGTTTCGCATGGGGACCGACGTCTGGTGGAACCGCAAGCACCCGCGCGCAGAGGGATTGGAGACCTTCAGATCTTGGAGAGCGATACCCAAACACTGTAGATCCACAGCGTCTAAAAGGCACTTCGTAAAGCCGAATAAAGACGATTGAAACCCTTGATAAATATTACACCATGAATGCTCAATGAGCTCAGGAGGAAACGAAACACTGGACTGTCGTAATCTAAAGGTTTTTTTTTACACCGAAGGTTCAGTGTTGCAGAATTGATAGATGAATACCTTCAAATCATTGTGCCAAGTCTAAGTAGTTCAGAAGTTGCAATGTTTTGTGCTAGTTAATAGTCTGCAAATAAATGATGTCAGATCCTGGATCAAATGGTGGTGTAACGAGGACAAGAGATGGTCGAGATGCATTGGTAGACTTTTCAGAAAATTGAAAAGGATCTAAAATTAAAAGAAAGACTAGGAACGTTCCGTTGCCTTTCAGGCATTCTTGCTAATTTTTCTGAGGGTATCGAACTCGTCTGATTGGAAAAATGTTATAACTCTACAAAGTGACAGGAATACGATGATTTAGAGGTGATGGGGGTTTTTAGGAGTTTCAATGAACCAGAGACATTCTCACAGCGTAGAACTCTGTGTTTTAAATAATTGATCTGTTTCCTTTTTCGGTAGTTTTTCCCTTTTTTCCCGCTTGCTCAACAATGTTCTGGTAATCCTTTGAGCGTTCACCATGATACAACGAAGTTTTCGAAATCAGGAAAAGTAACAACTGCAGCTTAGATAGACATTTCGGGAAAGAGGCATGATGTGTCTTTCCAGTTGTGTCCTATCTGTTTTCAATTTATTTTTTTCTTAAATCATCCTGCGCTATGGCTTTGTTAATTAACCATTTAGATTTTTTGAATAGATTTTTTCAATAGGAGATAGGTGCAGCATTAGCTGGCGAACTAACCACGCACAAGCTTTATTGTTCTGCACTTTACTTCAGTTACTGCCTTGCTTCAGTGGAGTGTCCGAGGTCCGAACTGCTCTGGTATTTCGATTAACAGAGTTTGTGAAGTGAAACATAGGAAGAATTGAAAAATGACTTCCATGCTTCGGTAATGATGGGGCCTAAATACTCTAGAACTCTATTACGTTCCGAATGCAATGAATAATTATGTGTTCTTATGCTCGCCTAACTTACGCCTTGTAGCGCAATGATCGCAGGCGCCCTACAATACACATTGTGCGCTCGCCCTAGGCTCAGCAAGCTTTTGATTACTCCAAGGTTGGCAAATAGGTGCAAGATTTGTCTACAAGCATAGCTGTAACACTGGCTTGTAACATCGCTAAGTCACCGCGAGTGAGGCCAGATATGCATTCAATCGCCTTCAACGATGCTCAATAAAGTCGAATGCATGGCGCACCCTCGGGAATTGATCAACACCAAGAGCCTTTTTTTCGTTCATCTTAAGGCCTAAAGTTTGACTTAACAGAATTTCTTAATTTAAGTGTATTTATACATAGTTGATTCCATGAGAACATTACTTCAAGCACTCATAACAACGTCGCAGCTCCGCGTGCATCAGTAATTCTCAATAGCGCATGAGTGCTTGGTTATCTCTCATCATCATCGTGGACATTCGATCGAAATTTCAGAGAATGGCGACGATACTTAGAGAATTCGAAAAGTCCACAACTACACAAGCGCTTCTTTTTTTTTTTTTGTTTCACGTTCATCTTTCTTGTTCTGTTTTCATAAGCCCGTGCACTGTTCCGAAGAACTGTCATTTCACGATGCAAAGGAGTTTTGGAATTGAAAGAAATCTAGGATATTTCCTATCATTCCATGAAGTGTGTTCCGAGCTTGAACAATTTCTTCTTACAGAGCACTTGTCTACTATCTTACTGATACTCTATTCATTAATTTAACGAAAACAGCGACATGAAATGGCTATTATTTGGCGCATAAATATGACTTATCTACTGTATAATTAAGGAGATCGTTATGGTCACTTTACCACTGAAATTACTGCGAAGAAGGAAAAATTTGTATTCTGTTCTTGGCCCAGCTTCATTCTGTCATCGTGCATGATTCCCAAATGTATTGTTCTGGCATGGGCGCGTGTGGCGCAGTGGGTGGAGGCGCCACTGCGACACACACGGTGAAATCCATCTCCGTTCCTCCACCAAGCCTTCCATCCCTTCGGGGTTGGAAAATCGGTACCAGACTTGTCTGGGAGGATAGCAGCACTGGCTCGATACAACGGTAGACCACCGCAAGTCGTTGTAAATGCCAGAAATGCATTGAATCACCTCCAACGATACCTAATGAAGTCGAATGTATGGCGCATCCCTCAGGAATTGATCAACGCCGAGAGCTTCATCCTTTTGTCCTTTTTATTCTGCTAGCATGAGAATAACATCATCAAGACATTTCTTCGCAATCGTTTAATTATTTCTCGTTAAGAGGTTCAAAATGATGCCCGTCGAAATCTCTGCTGAGTTTAAAAATCAATTCTCTTCTCTTGTGAAACCACCGTGTTAAGGTTCATTTTTACATTGTTTACGAAAACCTATAGAATAATTGGCTTTGTACTAAGAAAAAAACGATACGTAGAGCGAGCCAAATTAGCGAGAGACTGTTGAACACTTCAGATCAGTAATTTTATGGCGAGCATTGGGTATTGAAGCATAATTGAAACGGTATAAACCGGAAATTCATTAAAACCAACTGTTTCTGCCTTCTGTTTCCACTTTAGTACAGAAAACGATGCGCTTTTTTTAGAATGGTGCTCGACGTGAAGATATCCACGGTTTCAAGCTCAGCCGTGACTCAGGTCTATTCATAGCTGCTATTCAGGAAAGCAATAAAGAACCTTTTTTCATCACCCTACTCGATGACGGACCATTGCTGTACATTGGAGTTCGGAGCAGATGGAGAGAGCAACTGAGGACCGTGGATAACATGGGATTTCTTAGAAGTTCTCTACTTGTAATCTTTTGGTGTGGGTTTTTGCTTGCTTTTTCAAGAGGTTCGAAAATATGAGCTTGCCGGGATCAACATGCGGCGAGGAATATTCGCGGATGACTTTTTGGAATATCTCGAAGTGGATGAAAAGAGGAGGGAGAGGGCGCTAGTTGTTGATTTATTGCTTGGGGATGCGCCGTGCCTTCGAAGCTGTTACGATTCGTATAGGTGTTGCATATATAACTTATGCGATGACTTATCGGGCCTACTGGTGCAGTCAAGTCAAGGTTTTTACATTCACGGACAAGCCTCGTGACGACTTGGCGACGAAGGCCACGGAATTTCGTTATCCTGGGGAGAAGAGCGAACCCATTGTCATGACGAGATTACAAATGACAGCTACTACGATGATCGTCTCTGGAAGTTTTTGCTTAAACCTTGAAGGATGAGGACTTGTTTTCTTCCAGTCGCTCTCGAATTATGGCTATATACACTTGGGTGGATCATCCAACGTTTTAAATTAGTTGTTGATTTCCTTCTACATGAAAAAGATTGCGAAACAACAACCAATATATCTACTATGGAGCGGTAGTCGAAGATCGAGAGTAAGAGCTTCTCTTCTAGAGATTAAAGGTACGGTGAGACTTGGTACCAGTCCATTTTTCACTGAAAGTACTTTGGTATGTGCATAGCATAGTATTTCCAAGATCGCCTAAACATTGAACACTAAAAGAAACATAAAAAAAAAGCATTCTTGACGGTCATGACCTTGTCAGTCGGGAAGCTATGTTTTTTGTGCATCGGATGGCTAAGAGCTGCTTTTATTCCTGAGTTATCCAACCAGAAACATTGTTGTGAAACGTTTTAACGTATGATGGATCTGCTGGTACGAATTTCAGCAACTGGTTGAGCATTAACCTTGTGAAACACTTCATTTTATCTGCTAGCCCAGTTGGATAAAAGATATGCTTCCGGGGTCGGTGAATTGATATTAGACATGTCTGAGATGATAAAGAACTCTTAGTGAACGCTGTTTTATGGGCCTGGTATCCATTGCAACACCTCTATGAAGCTTGATTGAGTCGGTTGCACAGCGCATACGTTAGAAGAATAAATCAACGCTTTATTCCATTGTTGTACTTAATTGAAATTTGTTCGTTCTTATCGTTCACTGATGCATTAATTGTTTCAAATCATTAGCTCTGTGAGCAGCCTTATAGCGCCACTGCACCAATAGAGCCTAGTTCGGGATTAGCTCGAGTAACTCATTGGTAAGGGATGAGTGATGACATAGTAAGGATGAGGTCAATGTGTGCAACAGTTGGAGCTGTGGTTGTCCTATCTAGAAAAGCAGTGCAACCTTATCTAACTTCATGCTAACCTATTGAGTCGGCAAAATGTTCTTCGTGCTCTCTAGGGAATTACATGCACTTCTAAAAATGGTTCATTTATTGGGCCTCGCATTTCCAATGTAAGCCTAACACGTGTTTCACTTTTTTCGAACAGATTTCCTGTCTCGATGTGAATGTAGAATAACGCCATTATTGGACACTCCCTGTAGGTGAAAAACTGTCTCTTCCGTGGATTCACCTTTTGAAAGCAACCAAAAGAAATGATCTTATCATATGTTAAAAAAATGGAAGGAGACTGACTGTTGTAATCAAAATGATACTGAGATATTTACAAAATCCGAAAGCCCATGCCAGGTTCGTGCCTGCGATTATCTTTTCGTGGGGATCACCTGTAACCCACTACACCACTGAGGCCCTCACTCTGCTTTGCTATTAGCCAGTTTTTCACCCTAACGATGTTATCAGCAATCAGTCGTAAATGGGAGTGATCCGGAAAGCAGAAGGATAAAGCAAGGGCCTCATTGTGGTGCATTGGGTAAGATGTGAGCTCCTGGAAAGGGTAAACTCGGGTTCGAATCTGGCCTGGGTTTGAGTTTTGCAAATGACTCAGCATCATTGTGGTTGCATTTCACATAAAGAATCTTCTGTGAAAAACAATAGTAACTAAATAAAAAGTTGTATATCGTGTTCGCGGTTTTTACTAAGTGGTCGGAACATAAGGAGCACGCGTTTTTCCCGGAAAAGGAACAATATTAGAAGAAAGGAGACCTTTTGGAATTGCCCCTTTAAACGAATTTGACTCTAGAATAAATTCGTGCACCAAAGCCCAGCTTTGCTTTCCACATTTGCAATGTATGTAAAATATTTGTAAAATTCCTGAATTGCTGAGTTCATAACAAAATTTATCCTCAAATTGAATAGGAAAATTCGAAGCAACTCTTCTCAGATGACGTTTGCAATTTTTTCATTAAAAGCGTAAGTTCAACAGCAAAGAGCCATATAGTCTTTTCAGGGAAATATTACAACCATTTGCACCTTTCTTTCGCAAGTGTCATTCGTTTATGAAGGTGATGTGGAAGGTGGAAGGGCAATTACATTTGGTGTGGAAAGCTGGCACAGATTCTTCTTGGTCTTCAGCCTGGTGATTAGATAATACAGGCGAGATATTCTCAGAGATATAAGCTTCGATGATTGCTGTTGTGTTACAGTTCCCATGTTCGACTTTCTATTAACCTCGGCATTGGAATATGAATGCGTAGTTTTCTTGTTCAGCAATCGCGAGGTTGTTATACAGCATACATTTATTTCCATAGAAAAACACACAATACAATACAACACAACAGTAGCTGAAGTTTCGGCAGTATCGCCTTCTTTAGAGCCTGGAAGGGTATGCTGATATACAATTTATTAGGCCAAACACTTCAATAACACTTACAGTAAAACGAAAAACTTCATGGCAATTACATGATCAACAGCTTCTCGAAAAACTCACCGCTTTTTTACGTGACATCAAATGAGGAAGGTTAGAACAGCTGATTATAGTCGCATATGGTTGATGACTGCGCCACCCCACATCAGAAATTGATATATAGATACGGGGCCAGGTCGCGTGTAACCTCTGGGCATTCCTCCCTGCTATTCATTGCCGGATTTTTGGCATTTATCCAAAAAGCCTCTAAGAGTTTGCGCGTTGGTGTCTTAGTTTCCTGTGCGAGGATATTGACTTTAACTTCAAAATCGTTTCCTCTATGCTTTTGTATCCTGTGCGTGCCTAGTGGGGTACTTTGTCTTACTTTTCGTTTGCCATCTAGGTGTTCTTTTATACGGATACACAAGGGTCTGCCCGTTTCGCCAATATATTCATCTCCGCAATCCTTGCATGAGATCAGGTATATCGTACCTGAACTCATGCAATCACCGTCTCTGCCGGAAGGGCAAATTACGCAGTTGGCTGTTTCACATAGACGGTCATACAAGCGGCTACGAACTAATTGACAACGAAGAGTATTCGGTGGTATTTCAATTATTTCTACCGATTCCTCTAGACCTGCCCTTTTTAGGCATCGCTGTTGTGTTATCTAACCATCAAGAAAAATCCTTCGGATGTCAGTGTTGAAAATGTAGTTGAAATACAAATGTAGCAGTGTCGTCAATAAAATGAAGAGTGGGGAAGACTGAATGAAGACTATAATCATGATTCTTCACATATGCTCTCATTTCTCTTGAACCACACCATTGTCCTTGGCAGTATAAGAGTGATGTGATTCGATGGAACGGTACTGTGTCGCTGAATTTGTTTTATTATTTAATAGGTAGAGATCACGAAAAACAGTGTTAAACATGTGGTACAACAGCCATTGCAGTCGATGGATATTTATGTGTAGGAAACATCGACCCCTCAGTCTTCACTGGTTAAAGGATACGTTGGGTTTTTTGTGAATTCGAAGGTTTTTGTCGGCCCAAAATAGGCATACGTTATTTTAAGAAGATGTTGTCGCTCTGATTACGGAAAAGATGTTCTATAAAGAAGTGAAGACTTGTGGTTCTCTCTTTCTCTTTAGGTTGATCATCACTGATACCGTTTATGAAGCAAGTGAGCAGTAGGGTATGAGAGAAACGAAAAGTGTTTCTTCGGGAACTGATCGCAGTGATGGTTTCGAAAGCTCTTCCTGCACGAAATGATGACGTCCAAGTGCTACCACTAGTTAGGGACATGTTCCTAGGACAAATTTAATGTGCCCATGTGTTACAAGCTAATGCGTCCACGATAATTGTCAGCTCGCATGAGACTGGCAAAAAGTGTCTGTGAGATAGATATCCTCATTCTCTTTCCATTCTCTCCGTATTCAGATGTTTGCGAAATGTCCAGTGATCCACTTATT
>MQTX01000146.1:147262-216803 GCA_009735665.1 Angiostrongylus cantonensis | reverse complement strand
TATATATATAATATTCTGCAATATGGAATTATACCATACTGTTTAGAGCTTTTGAGTATATCAAAAGTCGATCATGAGAGCCTTCGCGGAAATTCACCAATAAATCCAGTTAGGTTTTACTTTTTACTGCAAGTTATTTTATTGTATCCCTTACTACTCACTTCAGGTGTCGCTTCGTTCTCCACTTTTCGATTTTTTTTCCGCCCATGTTGCCGTACAACAAACGCATGGTCGTTGGTTCGATACCCCAATCGAGCCCCGCAATCCTCCGAAATTGCCGCCTTCTTACTGAGTCTTGCTGGAATAACTTTCATCCAATCCGTAAAAGCCGGCGATGGTTTGTGATAAGGACATGGTAATGGTGAAGTAGTGCTAGTTTGGGATTCTTGGGGTAATCAATTCTGCGATCGCTTAGTGACATCAGCGAAGAAGACAGAGAATCAGCCTAATTCACACACAAAACCGAAAACTTTCAGACCGAAAGAAGTGGCGCTGGGAGCTCCATGTGAGGACAAGTCATATGAATAAATAAATAGGAACTGATCAATAATAACTTGCAAGCGCAATAAATTTTTTCGGGCTGCCTAAGGTGTTCTCTCGGCATTGGAATTTTTGATGTAACAAGCTTTAAAGTTGTCTTATTCATTTCCTCGCTACTTCTGGTCAATTGAGCCGTTAATATTTATGAACCATCATCACATCTACTGTGCCGATCCCAGTACTTGTTGCATTCGATTCGTTTTCTTCGCATTCATCGTCCACAAAGGTCTTCGGACATTAGTGTGTTGTTTCTGATTCTGAGGATTTCGTCTTCTTTATGGATATCACAGAATACTAGTTGAGTCAATTATCTCTGCAGTCTCGGAGCTAGACGTGCTAAAACGTTCTCACGTGGATTGGACGGAAGCGTTAAGGCGGGAGTCGAACTAATGTGTTTTGTTTCCTGATCAACGGCACCTCTAACAATTGCACCCGCACTTCGATTCACTCCAAAAAAAAAACAATTTTTTAAAATTTTTATTCGTCACCACTTTCACTTTTCATTCGTCACTTTTGCGCATTCGACAAATGAATGTCTGAAATCTTTTGTCAAAACTCTGTATCAGTGGTTAATGCTCTACAATGTTTCCCGGGCTAACCGAACTTCTGTAGAGGTCTACGAAATGGTGTTGAAATTGTCTGGTAGACCATGCAAGTCATTAGTATAAGCCAGATGTGCATTCAATCACCTTTGCAGCGCTTAATGGAGTTGAGTGCATGGTGTATCCCTAAGGGATAAATCAACACTGTGTACATTGTCCTGCTTATCTCTTCCACTTTAAACGTATTCATTCTTCATTACTTTTTGTCGAAATTTGTGTTTCGTGCATTTCATTTTTTATGGTTGTATTGATCAGTGTGCTATGCATCCTTTTCTCTTTCCTAACTAATGAAATTTACGATGATGTTGCAGTTGCACGAAAGTACGGCAGTCTTGGATCCCTACATCTCGAAATGAAAAGTCACCGTACTCGAAAAACCCTTGCTGCAGACAAGCAACAATCATAATTTGAATAGAGCTATAGAATCGGCGGCTACATATAAATCTATGTCTCTTGGGTTGCTCGTTTTTTCATAAGATCTTCTGGAGGCGAATATGATACATTAGCAAGAACCTTTTCCGCTAGAAGGTCGTCACTGACCGTTAGTGGTTATCGTTCAGGCGGAGTTTTATAGACTACAGTGCATGTTTTTCTTTCTATTATGTGTCTTTCCCCTCCCTAAAATTCATTTATTCCGAAGAGAAATGTGGCTTTGATTGTGAGCCGAGACTGCTTTATCCTCAGACAATAACCCAATTACGAGCGACCACCACTATTAAGCGCGTTGCCGGAAACGCTACGATGCCAAGTTTTTGTCACCTTCTTCTCGTAATCGTTCCGACCAGGTCGAGGATGCTTTTCTAGGACCACCATCGGCGACGATTTTACTAATTCAATAACTATCGACTCTGTTGCAAGTAATTCACTGCTGGCACAGCTTACGCTTCTTAGGTGGAGGACGCCGAAGAATACTCTTCTCATTTTTCTTCGCACACTCCTAGATTTATCACTCACATAACATGCTCAATAATTAAGGCTAACTTTTTACTAGTAGATACAATAGGTTGTTTAGTTTTCCTATGAGTAGCCAGGAGTCGTTAGCTCCATCCTTACAGACCGACTACCTCGATGGAAGGCCAATCAGTTGCCGATCACGCTATGAAGAGATGATGCGCTAACACAGCTCATCGTTTGTTTCCATGAGATGTACTGTAATCAAATAGATATTTGTTTCTTCAGGAAATTTCTGAAAGAAGTAAGAAATCGTAGCGGTAGTCTTCCAACGAATTGATTAGCCCTGTAAATTCGATCTGTTATCGCCTAGAAGCTGATTATTTTACCAGAGCAGTTAAACTAAGTATGTCTCGATTTGGTTTCTACCATTTAGGGTATGAATTCGTCTATTTGACGATTAAATGTATTCTGCAAGCCAACAGATACCATATCGATTTCATTTGGACGTACTTTAAGCAATGATGAAGGACACTGACAGTGGGGCGTTCACAAGCCTAATAGTGATCCAATGGCACATTCTTCTTTTATTTGTAAAGTATGAATGTCGATATGCTCGAATATGGTAGTGTTGGACGATCAACTGGTGGAGAACTTATTCGTTTGTTCTTCTTAATCACGGGAAGCCAATAGTGGTCTTATGCAGTTCAGGGTTGCAGTTTAAGTTTGCAAGATAGTTAAAAAACCCTTTTACCCATAGCTTTCTTTCCGTTTGCTACGAAAAACTCTGTCAGAACGATTTAGAGACAAGAACATCAAGAGAAAGTTTTCAGTTCACAATATGATACGAAATACAACCATAACGATGCTGAGATATTTGCAAAACTCCGGTCCGCAGGTGTTTGCGGTAGTGAACGAAACCGGTATTACACTTTCTGGTGGCTAATAGGTTCACCACCACACCATTCGGGTCCTTCACTTCGCCTGTCTCTCAGCTTTTCAGTTTTCAGGCCGTTTTAATTCGTGGCATTAGACAGCTATGACTTTACGTCAAATTTAAAAAAATAATCTTACATTTTCGAAAAGTAGGCCAACTATGGTTCTTAGCTTAGCTGAATAGGTTACAGTTCCTTCATTACCTGATTTTTAAGCGAAAGGGTCTCGATAAACTTTGATTGATTTCATCCCATTTCTGATTAAGACTTTTCTGGTATATTTATTTATATGATCTTATAAACTGATCTTCTTTAGCTGATTCGAGGTTGGTATAGGTCTTCGTTGTCGCCGTTTTTGTTGATTTTGTTGGTGTTGTTGGTCGATGGCTGACGTTTCGGCGATTTCTTGTTCCTCAGAGCCTCGACGCATTTTATATTAGAATACTTTATTAGGTGGGTGGAAAAAGGGCTAAAGTATTAATGGATTCCAAACTTTTAAATAGATGGTGGGTTACGATGCTACGGTCAAATGTGGGTCTACACCATATTGAACAGAAAAACTACTCACCGTAACGTTACGAGTAAGACTGGCCCACGCGTTGTTCACGTGGGGTCGCGAGCAAGAAACACCCCGGGGTCAAAATATCATTTTGAAATAGGGAGCCAGGTCACGTGTGATAATGAGGCATTCATCTTTCCGGTTCATCCTTGGATTTTTGAAATTTATCCAAAACGCCTCAAGAGTTTTGCGCGTTGATGTTTTTGATTCCTGCGCTAGGATCCGCACAGTCACTTCAAAATCATCGCCGTTGTGCTTTTGTGCCCTATGCGTACCTAGAGGAGTGTTTTGGCGTACTTTAACTTTCCCATCTAGGTGTTCCTTTATGCGGACACAGAGTGGTCTAGCCCTTTCCCCAATATATTCCTCACCGCATGCGTTGCATGAGATCAAGTATATTGTACCTGAACTCATGCAATCGCCGGGTATTGGGTGGGATGTCAATAATCGTTACGTATTTTTCAAGACTACTTTTTTAAGCATCTCTTAATTGCGTAGCTTACTTTATTTGATATGAAGGGTAACTTAAAGGAGATCGTACTTACGTTCGAAACATTATTTTGGGAAACCACCCTACGCTTTTGTCCAATCCGAGTGGCTTCTACTTCGTAGCCATTGGAAATGGTTATTTTTCGTTCCAAGTTTTGCGATTCCTTCCTTTCCTCTTCTCCTGTGCACACATTTTTAGCCGTACAGTACATATTTTTGATAAGTGCTTTTTTCATGTGTGAAGGATGAGAGGAAAGGAAGTGAACTAGTATGTTTTTACTACTTGGCTTACGATACCATTTTGTTATATAGCCACTTTCTGAGAGCTTCATTTGGATGCTTAAGAATGGAAGCCAGTTCTCGGTCGGTTTTTCTCGTGTAAATTTTATATACTCTGATTGTCGGTTTAACAATTCAAAGCACTTATCCATCTGTTCTTGAGTGGAACAGACGATGGAGTAGTCGTCTATGTATTGACAGTAGAGTAAGGGTCGGTGATCGAGCACTGGGGCTTCCACCTTAGACATGAAAGGGATGGCAAGGTTTGGTGCTAAACGCTGTCCCATGGCCAACCCTCTAATTTGTGCAAAATTTTTTCTTTGATTTTTTTGACTTTTTTGTTTTTTTTTTCTCAGACATCCTTCCCGTTGTTCGTACAGAGAGTTCCCAAAAATTCGAAGTACCTACATAAAGGAACTTGGGAATCTTTTAAAGTTTTAGAAAAAATGGAAGTTTTTCTTTGGAATTTGCACTTGTCGAATTTAATAGAAAAATTGGCACAAGTTTGCACACCCACAAAAAATTGAGAATGTGGTATTGTAGTGAAATTCACAGAATTGATGGAACTTAGCTACGTCGTGGAGATCTTAACGAGTATAAGTGTTTATTGTGGGCGGGGTCGACTTTTTCTTTATTCAGTTTATTCCACTTTTTTTCTTTATTGCCTTTTTTCCAGGCCTCATCATCTGTATTATTAAGGGTTGTCTTAAACTGTTTCAATTGTAATGAACACTTTTTGAAATCTATAGAGTTCACCAGGTAGAGAAACTGTCGATTAAAAATGGCAGAATGTGGCCGTGTTTCAGATGTGTCAGAGGGCTCTTTGTTGGCTTGGTGTGCTACTGTGCGCCCTCGGCTGCGGTGCTCTACGCATCACATCCGAAGCCCCCATCGACTTCTCCATCCTGCTTTGCACCCACCAGCGCCGGCATATCCATAACCATATGCAGGTGGGCCACTTCGAACTGTTACTCAAGTTAACGTTACTGTATGCCAACGACGTTTTCCTAGAAGCCTTTGCAGAATTCGTACGCTTTCTTTAATTTCAAGAGCTCCACTTCAACTGTTCTTTGTTTTATTCCTGAAAACAGCATAGCAGTACTTCTTCTATACGATCTTTGTGCTCATCAGTATATGAGCATTGAAGATCAACTCACAATCCATCGCATAACACTACACCGCCAGCAATTTGCCGAACTGAAAGGCCGCATTACGCATCCTGTTCAGTGGGAGGACAGAAATGTTCGTAAATATGAGCCATATCGATTTTCATAAAAATTGATTTTCTGGTTAATTATTCCTTCGGGTACCATCCGAAATGACTTGCCAACTATTTCATAACGTTAACACGATCGCAAAAATTCTCACTGATTTCGATGCGATATACAACAGACAACACGTGTTGATTTCAATTCATTGCTTGACATATCATTGCTTGTCTCGAATGTGTTAACTTCGTTCATTGAATGACTTAAGTGGGCATCAGTAGTTTCCATTCGCTCTCGTGTTGGTCTGCAGTTGCCCGGTACGCCTTGTGGTATGAACACACGAGGTACAATACTTTTATTACGAAGGGCTTCCATTATTTTTATCCTTTCTTGCGAGAATCTAGCCACGCATCAATTGATACATTGTGTTGTCTGGTCCAGCAATATCCAGAGATCTTGTTGACTTCTGACGCGAAAAAGTATTTTCTCCTCTTGTAGAAAAAAATGTGAACATAGTAAAGTGAGTATTCATTTTCAACATCTAAAAAGTAGTTCGACAGTACCTGATTGCCTTTTGTGGAAATACACTCACCCACAGAGTAATAGAATTTTCTTAACACGAGGTAGACAGTACATGCGTATCGTCCACTTACAGTACCTTCCGCAACCGGCTCGATTTTGCATGACAATGAAGTCCTCTAAATCGCAAAGAGACTTAGCCAGAGATCAACAAAGTACAGTAGCGATATCGTCGTCGGTTCTCTTCAGCTGGAGAGGAGTTAACAGTGCTCGACAATGTCAATTCGGTTTCAAGGTATTTCGAATATTTTCAAATGTATATGAGTGAAGTGAACGTAATAATATAAGGTCTTATGGTAAAACAGCAATTTTTCTTTCTTGAGTGAAGAAACAATGCAGGAGTAGAAAATGAACAATACGATTAGTGAGAAGAGGTGGAAATGACATTCTAGTAAAAACTTGATGGACCATTACATGAGCTATTTACAAGGATGCGCTCGAGGGTTTTAGCTTCTCATAAGGTTAAAGCTGAAGCAAACGTGGTTGGAAGGATTTGCTATGGATTCTGGGCTAATTTTTGCCTTGTTTACACATTTGGTTCATTGGTTCAGTGAGAACTCTAGGCTCTCGAGATATCATTGCAAGGTGACTGCGTTTACTAATAGAAATGTTTTTGCAACGTTATGAAAGAGATGAACCAAATAAATAGCATAAGATCCAAGCAAAGGGGGGTAACACTTAGCTTTTTGCGTTCTACTTCTTAAAAAAGTTTAATTAACTTTCGGATTAGGTGACCTGGTTGATGACTGATTTATTACTTTGTATCACAATTTATCATCTTAGAATACTCCAGAACAGTTGTGTGGCGGCAGACAACCGAGTGATAAATCCCCTATACTTATAGAGGTACATGAGAATCGCAGCAGTTTAGAGATGCTGTATAGTAACGGACGCATGGCCTTTGGATCGTCCCTTCCCGAAGCCATCCAAGCCTTCTACATTTTTGGAGTCGGAAAGTTGATAGCAGATTTATGTGAGGAGTGCGCTTAGAAACACGGAACCTACTGACTGCTTGTCGTGAAGACCTGGGAACGCTATCCTAGAGCTAACCCAGTATTTCAGAGGGAATCAATTCGAACATTATTCAACGAAGTTCATGAAAAAGATGAATTAAGCAATTTGAAGCTACACCCGCCACACGTAATTCCGAAGATCTTCGTGCCAACGCATCACTGATGCCCTTTGCCTGACGCTTTGCCTATCTCCTGGCCAGTTTTTTACCTTAAAAAGATAATAGGCAGTAAATAAATAGTTCCTCCAAACGGCTTACCGCCTCATCGTGGCTCTAGGAGGTGTTCCTGGGTGTCGCACTACGTTGTACAGTGGGGGATTCATCCCCTGGCAGGGTCTTGCAAATTGAGAGGAAATCCGGCGCTTCCATCAAAAAGTCTAGCTAAGAGTAAACCAATACCAGGATCCACCACCGTCCTGGAATCAAAGTCGCATGGTGGTAAATCTCCCTCTAATCCACAATGGCTGCATCTGCCTGTCGTGGTGAAGACCTGGAGCAGACTTTGGTCAAGTTGTCCTCGGTATTCCAGGGAACTACAATGGCTTAACCAGAAAATCTCCGAAAAATGGCGATTATGCTGGGACCCGGACAATTAATGTGGACGGGACGTCCAAGTATCAAGAAAATAATAAATAGTCAATGTGACGGAGTCGTTTGTCTGTATTTGCGTCTTATGTTAAAGATCTCGAATACTCGATTATTCAAACCTTTTTTTTAAATCAGGATCACATTAATTACAACAGATTTATCGAATGTAGTGGAACTGCATGGTTAACATTGATGTTATCAACCCATCTCAGCAATGAACAGCTGATTCGCATAGGAATTACTCGAGTTTAGTGACACCTTCGTTATCCAGCGAACGCGCTGTATATTTTCGAAGCCTTTGAAATGTAACCCTGAGTTGACCTGTGTTCGTATGAGTGAGAAACCTCTTACTTCTTTAGTTGTTGTGATTATAACTAGCTTAATCCGTCCCATGTAAACGTCTCTATTGATTTTTCTGTTCCAAAGTGCGAGATGTTGCCACATACTAATGTGTTTGTAGCACGAATTTCCAAAAAAAAAAACTTGATCTTTGGAAGCTTAGACTCAAAATAACTTTAGAATTCTAGTTGACTATTCAATCTGAAGAAAATACCAAGCACAGAGCCTGTCGGACCTTAGAGCGTTCCTAAAGCCCGGCTAAGGATGTAAAAGAAACTCGACTAAGCAAAGTCGCAATTCCTACAAATCTTACAGCAAAAGCTGAACAAGCAATCCCAGAAATTTAGACGAATATTTTCTTGAAATTATAGGGATATCAAGGTGAATACAGACTTTCGCCCGACTTTGGTGCCTATGAAGAGTGCCAGTATTCGTTATCACGTCACGTTCACGCCTTATCCGAGGTTTGACATTATCCCATCTACTTTCACATTTTTATTATTTTTTAAATAAATAACATGATTTTCTCTACCTGAAAACTTTCCCAGGTCTGCAATACCTAAACCTTCAAAATCACTCGGAAAAGAAACTCATCGGAGTCTATTGGGAAGTTAAAAATCTAGCTAGGACATCGACTCAAAATTTTTTATAAGTGTGCTTAAAAAATTTGAAATTTATGCCTAGTTTAGTGGATTCAAGCTGTGTCATGAACTCTTCCAGGCCCAGTGATGTTTCGTACTCATAGTAAGTCAATTATGATGACCGCTCTGTCATTACTGTAATCAAGTAGATATGATTATCGGGTTGTGTTTGGCTACTTGACCAAAACAGTACATTCATTGAAACCATGTTTGAGAAAGTTTTAAACGGGAAATCGCGAAATATTAAAGGACATAGAAAATTTCTAGTTAAACATTTGACGCTTAGAAAATGCTGTCTGATGAAGATAAGTAGTCTGTTGTCTTCTTCCACTTTTAAATGATGTTTCTGTGCTGAAGGTTTTAGCAACAATAACAAGGGTCACTTACATAGACAAAGTTAAAGCCCTGTTCTAGTAAGTCGTCGAGATTGGGATATAAATGCCATTAAACTTTGAAAAAAAAGTTGTCAAAATGTCTGCCCCACAAAAGGAAACCAGGGAAAAACGAATCGAAAAGATTCCACGACCGACTTTCTATTAACCTCAGCATTGATCAAACAATTCTTCGTATTCTTGTTGAGCAAACGCGAGGTGCTATTTATTCTTTATTCACGAACAAACTAACGATTTGGCGGACTTCGCCTTCCTCAGAGTCTCGAAAGTCAAGTTGACAGCAATCTATTCGGCCAGACACCTCCATAACCAAACAAGGAAAACATTAAACCATGATTTCAACCACATAGAACACAGCTTTGCACACTCACCGCTTCTACTGAGTATATCGCGCGTGGATACCAACCACACAGAATTCACATGGAAGTGTAATGTGCACATTGAAATCCTGGTTTGTTTTCTCTGTTTGGTTATGGAGGTGTTTCGCCGGATAGAAGTTAAAGCCCTGTTCTAGTAAGTCGTCGAGATTGGGATATAAATGCCGTTAAACTTTGAAAAAAAAAAGTTGTCAAAATGTCTGCCCCACAAAAGGAAACCAGGGAAAAACGAATCGAAAAGATTCCACGACCGACTTTCTATTAACCTCAGCATTGATCAAACAATTCTTCGTATTCTTGTTGAGCAAACGCGAGGTGCTATTTATTCTTTATTCACGAACAAACTAACGTTTTGGCGGACTTCGCCTTCCTCAGAGTCTACAAACGCGAGGTGCTATTTATTCTTTATTCACGAACAAACTAACGATTTGGCGGACTTCGCCTTCCTCAGAGTCTCGAAAGTCAAGTTGACAGCAATCTATTCGGCCAGACACCTCCATAACCAAACAAGGAAAACATTAAACCATGATTTCAACCACATAGAACACAGCTTTGCACACTCACCGCTTCTACTGAGTATATCGCGCGTGGATACCAACCACACAGAATTCACATGGAAGTGTAATGTGCACATTGAAATCCTGGTTTGTTTTCTCTGTTTGGTTATGGAGGTGTTTCGCCGGATAGATTACTGTCAACTTGACCTTTCCAGGATCTGAGGAAGGTGATGTCCGCCGAAACGTCAGCTTAATCGTGAATAAAAAATAAAAATAACACCTTGCGTTTGTTCAGCAAGAATACGAAGAATCGGAAAGAATTTGAGAAGACGAACAACTGTGGACAATCGGCTCGGATCATCAGCATCGATGAAGATGGCTACGTCGAAACGTTAGCCGAATGAAAATTATACATCAATCTCGTGCAAGCTTAGCAAGGAAAGAATGCATACTGATTAATCTTCCGAGGTTAAAGAAAAATCGGTCTTTAGATATAGAAGCGATGCTCTTACACTTTTACCTAAAGGTCGTCTTCTCCATGGTGAACAACTTTCCAGAAAGAAATCGAGCAAAAGTCGGGTACTAGAATCGCCTAGTGATACACACAGTGATTAATGGCATCCTCATAAGAAAAGTCGGCATCTTCTGGAGTGGTCTGTAGTAACCAACCAGAGTTCTGTCCTTGTCCATTCATTTCAGCGGCAAACTGAAGAACACTTTTTGTCATAATCTAAGGAGACGATAGATGTTATCCTTCTCTTCATGATTAGCAGATTGAGGCGTGACCGAAGACTTAAGATACTCATTAAGAGAATCCAAAACAATTCTGTGGAATGTGACTCAGTTCTTTAGAAGGTCCTATCGCATTCTAACCATCACAAAGGAATTGCCTGAAATCAGAAGAGGATTGAAGTTTGATGTTATTACAGTACACCTGCCTCAGCCAGTAGCTAATATTAGTTATCTGTAGGAGAGTTTACATCGGGATGTGCAAAAATAATCTTGGAAGTAACTCGAATGAAATCACTGTTATGAATGCTATCAGAAGCGTCGAGACTACGAAATACCTTCAGTAGCGTTTAAGCTGATTTCATTCAATCGACATCAATTACCTGAGAAAAGAGATCGTCTTCCACAATGGAAAAAGATTTCATGGGCCGAACCAGCCAGATAAAAGTGTTCGCCGTCGTGCTACAGTAGATAACTGTTTAGCTCTGTCGTGGACGGAATGGAATTACGACTTTTCGTCAGAGACATCACCGGTTTTCAAAATGTTCCAGATGCAGAGAAAATCCTCAAGAGAACACCGTAAGTATAAAGCTGTAAATATACCGATGGCAAAATCATTTCATGAAAATTTGTGGTACGAAGAAGAAGGAATCGAGAAGGATCGCTTTGCAAATAGGAAGCCGTTTTGTGGTTCTTGTCATTCTTTCTTCTATTGGACGACGATGGAGACAGGGGAATTATTAAATGAACGGAAAATGTGCTTTTGCTCGTACTAATTGTGAAACCAGGTCACCGTTTGACAGTGCATCTTGTTCATCACTTGTCCTAATGACAATTTCTTCAGGTAATGGCTCTAGACGGACCTCTCAGCAACACGCTGCAATTCAACTCTTCGAATTCGAATTGCCCAATCAACTACCTGCCGACAACCTATATGGTAAAAACACAGAAACTGAAAGACGTTAAAGACTTTGTCTTTGACAAAGAGTTAACTATATTTTAGGATTACGTGTCGTGTTCGTTGAACCTCAACGAATGGTATATTCTCGACTGGTACTCGAGCATCCGCTACGAAACCTACCATAATGGAGTTTATGGTGAGGTAACTTTAACTTCGATATTAGCTGATTGCGGTAGAACAATATGATTTGCCATGTTTACGCTGTATAAATATGTGATGCGGTTTGAGCTTTCTTTTCAGTTAACTGAAGTATTAATGCATAGGGCAGGAGAGCGACAACCACTTTTAGGAGAGTATCCCTAGAACACAATACTATGTTAACGAGGTCCACTACCTCAATATAATTAAAAAAATTTACTTACTTATGTACTCGGACCGCCCGTCTTCACTAGATGTGCGGGCCCCAGTCTCCATTCTCCACAGATTTGCTGGTTTAGGCATTGTAGTTTCCTGGAGTCCCGAGGACACCCAGGCCAAAGTCCGTCCCAAGTCGGCACCAGCACAGGAAGCAGCAGATCTTGCGGATGGGAGGAAGATTTACCATACGACTAGTTTGATATCAAGACGATGGTGGACCCTGGTACTGGTTTACTCTTAGCTGGGCCTCCTGTTGGAAGCGCTGGACTCCTCAGCTTAGCAGACCATGCCGGCGAATGAATCCCCCACTTGCTCATTGCACTGCGATACCTAGGAACACCTCCCAGCCACGATGAGGCGGTAAGCCTCTGGGAGGTAAGCTTGGGATCAATTTCGTTTTTTAAAAAATTCTTTAAAGCGTACCGTTTGTAGAAGAAATCTATGATGGTTTGAATACATTCGTGACAAAGCGGGTTTCTCGTAATAGAGGATAACTTCTTTATTAATATGTTGGAAATGAGTTCAAAAGCTTACAGGCTTCTAGAAAGGCACACGCACGCACGCACGCACGCACGCACACGCACACACACACACACACATACACACACACACACACACACACACACATTGAGAACTGGACGATGAGAAAGATGAATGTTGATTAAGGTGAAACACCGAGAATCCAAGATGCCTTCTCATAGTGAAAAAAAACGGCGAGAGATCACCAATTGAATGAACCAATGAACTTTGAAATGATTCTTCAACGAGAACTGTGGATGGTTTCATGCAAATTATTAAAGAAATCCTTTATGGTTCTTCCATGACAACTGTGAACGCTTTTTTACGGATTAGCAAAAAAATCCAGGAATTATTGAGATGTAACTGACAGAATACCAAATTCTATGCAATTCTTTGTCCCAAGGTGAAATATTTAGATAGATTTTTGATATTTTAGGCACGTACTACGCAAATCATTCGACATCGTTCGTTTTTCAGCCGACAGACAACTTACTGCGAAACGGTACCGAGAAAGAATGGCTTGCAAGGCTGATTCATCTCGAAACGAGGTTTGCTATTTTCATGGCTCAGAAGTCGTTTAACCTTCTAGCAAAAATAAACGAGGGTAGAGGTTCCAGCGTCGATCAATCCATAGGAGATGCGCCGTACATTCGACTCTATCAAGCATCACAGATGTGACTGAGTCTGAGTGCATAATTGGTGGGCTCACAGACTAGTGGGGTTTTAGCTATGTGTGAAATCAGTGTTTTTGTCGTCTTAGACAAGTCTTGATGCTATGTTTCCGAACCCCCAAACACGAGGATGCATGGCTTAGCTTTGTACTACTAGGAAAGAGAAAATGACCAGTAATGCACTACAAGTGTTCTAAAACTTTATTTATACGATCTTACAAACTGATCTTCTTTAGCTGATGCGAGGTTAGTATAGGTCTTCGTTGTCGTTGTCGTTGTTGTTGGTGTTGTTGGTCGATCTCTCTCACTCGTAACATCACGGCTCTGAGGAAGGAGAAATTGCCGAAATGTCAGCCATCGACCAACAACGACAACGACAACGAAGACCTATACCAACCTCGCATCAGCTAAAGTTCAGTTTATAAGATCATATAAATAAATATATCAACTATCTATGTCGAAGTTTATAGAAAGTCGGTCTTTTGAGTTATTAAGAGATGTTTTACAACTATCCGTTAACGCGCTTCCCTTTAGCGCGATGTGAATAGGGACAGGACTTTTAGCATTGGTTTTAGCCAAATAGTCTTTGAAGTTAGAGTCTAAGGGCTTTGTTAACCCGGAAAATTGAACCGAGCCAACGACTATGTGTGTATTGAAAGGCACCTCTAACCTCTGCTCATTGTGCACCCCTCCGGTAGAACACAAAAAGCGTCAAAAAATAACAGTCTAATAATTTTTGCTTGAATTCGAAACACAGATCGCGTTCACACTTGCTCACTTTTAAAAATCTGGGTTTTTCTACCACCTGAAATCATTCAACTGAGCTTGAACAAGCCTAGCGCGGCAGTCGTTCCTATTGCGAACTAGGAGTGTTTAATTCGCTTCCATTCGTTTGAGAAAGATAGATGACATCACGCATTTTGAGGAGATATAGGCATGGGCACCTCATCAGATTCAGTCTTCCATAGGTTTTTCTTAATTTGCTTATTAAATTGAGATATCAATCTCCTTTGCTAAAATGACCGTATTCTGGAAGATGAATGCTCGTAGCAGACTTCATTACGACACCTAGGAAGACACTTCAGACATTACAAGAACTAATGTGAGGATCGGCTGCACCTGAATACGATCAAAAGTTATCCACCCATAGGTGTTTTTACAAGATTGCCATGAATAATAAAACAGAAGGAAATGCTTCACTTCGACATTAGTAATCAATATCTGTGGCTATTCATGAAATCTATTTCGTTAGTATTTCCTCCTAACGGTTTCCTGCCTCATCGTGTCTGGGAGGTGTTCTTTGGTGTCGGGCTGAGATGTACATCGGGGTGATTCATCCCCATGGCAGGGTCTCCCAAGCTGAGAAGGAGTCCGACGCTACCATTAGGAAGTCCAGCTAAGGGTAAACCATTACCAGTCGTAGTATCAAAATAGTCGCATAGTGGAATATCTTCCTCTGATCCACTAAGGCAGCCACTGCCTGGGCTGGGGCAGACTTTGGCTTTGCTGGCTTTTTGGTCCCTAGAGAACCACAATGGCTAAACCAGGAAGAATACGAAGAAATGGAGATTATGTTGGGGTCCACAAAATTAGAGAGGGCAGACCATTCAAGTGTCCAAGAATTTAAGTATTTCGTCAATATTTTTCTCAGATGGGTGAATGCAGTGTACCCTGGAACATGGCGACGGTCAGAAGCAAGGAAAGATACCGTGGTCATCACAACACTCGAGCAATCGCGAATTATTTTTTTCCATTTCAAGGTCATTACTTTATATAACCGTTCTTTGTCGTGATTCATCCTAGCAATTCGTTACGAATTACGATAGGAGTATTTGCGTAATTAACGACTTGAAGGTCTATCCCAATATGAGAATGACAAGAAATCGAGTCATGTAATAATATATCATCTTATAACAGCCAAATATTCGATAGGGTACTGTATTGATTTTTTTGCGGCTTAAAGCAGTGTTACCATAGTCACCACAGAAATATGGTGGCCATCTGTACCTACAATGCACGTACACTTGCATCCGAGTCCTCAATAGAAGACTTGCTCATGCAAGCAAGAATGATAACGTACGACGTCATCGACCTGGCCGAGACGAGACGACGCCACCAATTCAACGCCGTCTATGACACTGGAGAAGAACTGTTCCTCGGAACTTGCGTCAACACGAGTTTCTCCATGAACATCGATTCATTCGAACAGCTTACAACCCGAATTGGACGTTTACGATTAAAAAGATGTGGATCAACACCGGCTTTGACAATCTTCGTCGTTTACGCGCCAACATCACACTATGAAGAAGAAGAAGTCGAAGCGTTCTACATGGACTTGGAGAGGTTCTACAGAGAAGACCATACATTCTTCAAGGCCATCATTGGAGATTTCAATGCCAAGATCGGAGCAAGAAGATTGTCTGAGGAACGTCACATTGGGACCCACGGATTAGAATGGAACGAACAGGGTGCGCGGCTCTCTGAGTTTATTATGGCGACCAAAACCATCCATGGTAACTCGCAATTCCAGAAGCCTCACCGTCAACGATGGACGTGGGAATCTCCCAATGGAGAGTACCATAACGAAAAAGACCACATCATAGTAAATAGAAAGTTTTGTCTAACCGATGTCGCTATTGTCTCAAAATACTACACGGGATCAAACCACCATCTCTTTCGTGCAAGATTCTATTTTTCGCGGAAAGGAGAAAAAGCCGCCAAATTCAAAAACCGAAGTCCCAGAACCATCACAAACTGGAGCTTATTCAACTCATTAGTCGGCTGTTGGGAAGATACCGTTGTCGACAACATTGACGAGGAATACGACCGACTCATTGAACATCTTCACATTAGCGCCATGAAAGCTGAGAGTTCGAAAGTCACCAAGAGACGTCCGACTCCAGAAACTCTTGAGCTAATACGCCAGCGTGGAATCGCACGCGCTGCAGGCAATCGCGAACTAACGTCCGAGCTTGCGAAACAATGCAGACAGGCGATAAAAGAAGATCTTAAAGAGAGAAGAGCAGCAGTAATGGTGGAAGCGGCAGAGGCTGGGAAAAGCATTCACAAAGCCCGCTGAAGCTTCGCCAATTGCAAGACCAAGATGATTGCACTCCGACGCCCAGACGGAACAATAACAGCGTCCAGAAAGGCAATGGAGAAAATCATCCACGATTACTACTCAGATCTCTTCGATAGCCACGTCCATCTCCCGTCTTATGAAATAAAAGAGGATAGATATGTTGTTCCACTGGTTCTGCTTTCCAAAATCCGACGTGTCATTTCTTGTTTGGTTCAATCCCTCGTCCTTGAAACGAAGCACTGTACCAGTTTCGGGTTGGAACCGTGGCACTAGGTTTGTCTAGGAACATAAAAACGCCGTCTTGACACGTCTATAAGCCATCACAATTAATGCGCAGGCCAAATATGCAATCATTCACTTCGAGAAGGCTTAGTGGAGTCGAATAAATGACACCATAAAAACGCCGTCTTGACACGTCTATAAGCCATCACAATTAATGCGCAGGCCAAATATGCAATCATTCACTTCAAGAAGGCTTAGTGGAGTCGAATAAATGACATCAGTTTTTTTCTTTCTTGGTCTTTAAGTGTTACACGTTTTGCACAGTGGTTGGAGGTACCATGCAAGACGCAGGTGTTTGGTTCAATCCCTCGTCCTTGAAACGAAGCACTGTACCAGTTTCGGGTTGGAACCGTGGCACTAGGTTTGTCTAGGAACATAAAAACGCCGTCTTGACACGTCTATAAACTGTCGCCCGCTCGAGTCACTCGACGATCAACGGGACTACAGGTGATACAGGTGATGCAGGAAAGCAGTGTTTACAGTTTTTTTCTTTCTTGGTCTTTAAGTGTTACACGTTTTGCACAGTGGTTGGAGGTACCATGCAAGACGCAGGTGTTTGGTTCAATCCCTCGTCCTTGAAACGAAGCACTGTACCAGTTTCGGGTTGGAACCGTGGCACTAGGTTTGTCTAGGAACATAAAAACGCCGTCTTGACACGTCTATAAGCCATCACAATTAATGCGCAGGCCAAATATGCAATCATTCACTTCGAGAAGGCTTAGTGGAGTCGAATAAATGACACATCCATCAGGGATTTATCACTGCCGTACGCTTAATTCTTTTCCCTTTTATTCCCTTGAACACAGTCGGTGGTTATAGCATTTTCCATGGGAATCGAACGTTTTAGCTTCACAAATGTGGCACTTAACCGACGCAAAACCTTCAAACAATTTTAGATCCGCGTTGGGTTTTAGAATTGGATGTAGTTTTTCCAAAGAACAGAGTATTCACGATGTTGTAATCCTAGTTGCCATGTTGTGAGAATACAGCCATGAGTAAACTGGAACATCGAAACAATCAAGGTAGCGAACACTCATTTCTATAAAGCGACCTAGTATCATGGACATATCTGGCTTATATCATTGAGGAACTTTGCAGTGTGTTCTTTTTCCAAGTGAATCTACTAGTAACTTCCGATCAGTTTCTGGAGGAGTGGCAGTCTTAACAATTCTGAGCCAATTGTGGAACCTAGCTGCGCATGCAAATGAGTCCGTCACTCACTGACTCTTTCGATTTTGTCTCATCGTTCTTGATGACTACCATATAAATGGTTTACTTGTTATCGTTAGATAATTTTTCCTGATAATGTTATCAGCGATGTGATTAACCTCAATGCATTCCTGTTTCAACGAATTATCAGGGCTTTTCTGGCAGCAAAAAGTGGGATGTCCTCAAACGAAAGTGCAATTTTAGAATAAAAAGTAGATTCTCATAATGAGCACCTATCGTAGTCTTTTAATTACCGGTTGTTGTTGAATAACATACGTTTTTAACTATCATTGCTCCTCAATATTTCATCCTCGAAGTGGTTTAGATCGGCCTTCATGTTTTACTATCTTCTTTGTTTTCACATTACACCAAGGACACTCTGAGATAGTAGTTTTCCTCGTATCTAATCTTATGAAGCTATCACTATTCCATCTAAAGTGCAAAGGAGGTTTTGCAAATGACAGATGATATTTGTTATAACTGGTGGTGTTGGAATGAAGAAATTGTGAAATGACGAGAAATCGAAAAGGTTATCTTTACGAAATAGATTAAACTTGATAAAAGATAAAAAGATAGAGCTCTCGTCGTTGATCAATCCCTCCCCCCTGCTATCCTTCCAGACAATCTGGTGGCCATGGGCACGGGGATCGATCTCACGTGTGCGTTGGAAAGCGCCTCCGACCACAGCGTCACACGCGTCCTTTCTTTAGGATATAGATTGCATTGGATATGTATGGATTAATTGAATTTCCTACTTTTTAAATGCATGATTTCAATCTTTTTTCTAAAGCTGTAACCTTCTAGGGATTAATGAAGCTTGCGAAAATAAGGTGTACCGTAGTAACTGGTGTTACTCACTACCTTAATCCTATCTATTGAAACGTTACAGAACCTATGCAATAATCCCGACCGTTGTCGGCAACTTTTTGGTATTCTTCAGTAATTGCGTGGACAGAAAAACTAATGTGGACTCTGCACCTAAGCTCCTAAGCAACTGCAGCGTCAAATCAGAGGGCATCGCGTTAATTCCCGAAAAGCCGTCTGGTTGAGCGGTCGCGATGGTGGTGCTAGCGCTTTGCAATGGTGTTTTGCCGCCACTACCGCACTCTACGACTAAATAAATCACATACCATTGTGGACAACGATATGGCTATTACACTCCTCAGAGAGGCGCCGTTCAATTCGGGTATGAAATAGCCAATGGCGGTTACATATCTCGCATTGATCTCACAAATAGCTATCATTTGCATTCGTCGCGTGAAAAGAAGTGCGTCCTCTCCAGTGTTTCTCATATTCGTCAATCATTTAAGTGTAAGGAATGAATAGAACTCGACCAACTGACACTCCGCACCAACATGCTGTGGATTCCGATGGCTCTCGTAATTACCACATCATGCGACAATCATTATATCAGCAATTGCGAGCACCAAATTTGTGATTGTAACTGCTGATGTACAATCTCATTGGTTTGACATAACCGGCTCTAATTTATGTGATACCTAACCACGCAATACTACAAGCTCTTGCAGGAGTCCAACCGAGTCTCTGAACTGGTGAGTGAGCGTCAGTCAGACGCGCATATTGTCTTGACAAGATGTGGCTATCCCTTTCATCAAAGTCGCTCATTGAGCTCGTAATGACTGTTGGTTTCGAATGAGTGCGGCCACCTTCCGGCCGAAAACTCGTAAAAACCATGTGATTTATGGAGCCTCGAATTTCTCTACTTTGTCGATGACTTTCAAATCACAGTTGCAAAGAAGCAATTTCACTGTGACACCAATCGACCTGGACTTTTGCGCTGGAAGCCGCGAACAATGGAAAAATATGGGTACAGGACTTAAATTTACAGTAGATCATAGCTACAAGGAATCCATATAGATTTATGGCGGAAAGTAGGTTTAGGAGTAATTAGTGGCCTTGGAAATCGATCCTTTTCTTAACTTCAAACCGCAGATCGCATCAAGAAGAATAGTTGTTTGATCCGTTTAATACCACTTCTGTTTTCTAGATATAGTGGTTATAGATTGTGACTGAGATAAAAGAAGACCTATGTTAGCTGTTGATTAAGCAACACTGATACGCGGCACGGTGTGCTAGGATTGGCGCATCAAGCCCAGTGTAGTGCAACGAATGCATTCTTTGTCCCTTATTTCCCGAGAATGCTTCCAAACTTTTATCATCACATCAATTCCTTTTATAACGATTATTCCAGCTATAGTCTTTATTTTGGAATTTTAGCTCTGACCTGAGTATAAAATAGCTACTGTACACCTCATTACCACGTTATTACCACTTTTAGCTCAGCATTGTTCATTCTCCCTGGATGATCTTCTCCCATACCTGAATGATTCGTCCTCATCGGTTATGCAGGCGCCAGCATAATCTCCATTTTTTCGGAGCTTTGCTGGTTTAGCCATTGTGGTTCTCTGCAGTCCCGAGGTCAGCCTAGCCAAAGTCTACCCCAGGTCGTCATCACAGGCGATCTCAGCCCTTGTGGATCAAAGCGAGATTTGCTATCATAAGACTAGTTCCAGGACATTGGCCGATGCTGGTGTTGGTTTACTCTTAGCTAGACTTCATAATGGAAAAGCCGCACTCCTTCTCAGCTTGGAGACCGTGCCCACGGGATGCATGGCCCCACTGTACATCGGGCCCCAACACCCAGGATAATCACTCAGCCACGATGAGGCGGTAGACCGTTGGGGGGAGCACATGGTTATGGGCTGTTTAAAGATGGTCTTCACCTCATCGAAGCAGCTATTTAGCTAACTTTTTTAACTTTTAGTTCCCCACCGCAAACACCTGCGGTCTGGAGTTCTTTTTTAGTCGACCTCACGTTAGCTTATCAGTGAAAAAACGCATGTCGACATGTCGATTATTCAGTCATGTTCAAGAATAACAGGCTAAGCAATTTTTGAAATGATTATCAGTACTTGTTTAAGTCGCTGATCATTTTGCCTACACATTAGACACTAAAGATAGCAAGCTGCATTGACCATGATTGTTCGCCTCATTTCATAAACCTCCGGATTTTACATCCCTCTGAAATACTTTTCGTTGGTGTTCGTAGGCAAGTACGACTTGCTGTGTGGTCATTTGGAATTTCTATCTGCTGCCCGAATCGGCTCCCACTTTTCATTAGAACGGCCTCGTCGTGCTAACATCAAAGGCCATGCCGCTACACTGCCAACAATAACAATGTTTCTTAGTGAAGACGGGGTAGAATCTGTCTATCCATGCAGAAACGCCATCAATCTTACTGTATCTGATTATGGACAATTTTATGAGAATCAAGAATAGTTTTCGTACTGAGCATGGCTAAAAAGTGGAACAAAAGTTACACTGTTTATAGCCTTTCTCAGTGTAATAACTCGAACAAGAACACCCTTGAAGAACAAGCAGTAGTCTCATTTTCATCTTGGGCATCATTTTTCTCGTGTTTCACTACCACTAATAACACAGATTGTTAAGTACGATCCAGTGATGCTCATAACCCACAACCTCAGCTTCTCACCTGTGCCATCTGTAGTCTTGCTAATCATCTAATCACTCAAAGATCTGCTAGTAATCTTTCAATTTTTTTCAAGAACCATATCGGTCACTCAATGGGTCGTTTTCTCTCTATAGAGGAATAAGAGCGTCTCAACTTTTCCACAAGGCTCTCCGTTTTAACCATTTCTCGTAATGAAGTGTACCCACGTTTTTTCTCTGCACTCTCTCGCTGCATAGGTATGCTCATAGCTGAGCTTTCGCTTGCAGGTCGACCTTCTTCTTAGCATTCTTCAAGCTTACCTTCTCCATTGTAGACAGCACCTAGGAAAGCATCCAAGTCCTGGTGATACGTTAGACTACTGAGGAGAGGCTTTCACTGCAAACTTCTTATTTCGGCGGTTTTGTATGCCATATCTCAGTTATTTTCATTTTAAATGCAATGTTGTAACAGGTAAAAAGTGTCGTAGGAAAGTCAAAAAATCAATCAACAAACAAAATTGTTCATATACAACAAAATATCTCACCAGTTTCTTAATATGCAACAGTTTGCAAAATGGATAGGCTGCTAATTAAGAAATTTGGCTAAGGAAATGGGAAATGGAATGATTAATTAGTCGTCGAGCACTCGTTCAACTGAACTGAGTCAACATAAGGGCGAACCATGAATCCATTGAGTCTTCAACTACGGCCTCGTTAAGAATCCCTCGAGGACTAGGCCACGTCTTGTTACGTCGTGGACTGCGATCGATGTGTAGTGCTGGAGTTTTTCATTGTTGAATGAGCTATGACGTTGAGTAAAATGCGCAAAAAATCGCTTCGACATTCATACTTGCCATTTAATTAAAACTTTAAGAGATTATACGCGTCTAATGAAACTCCGTACACCCACCGATGGAATGGAAAACGAAGAGCTTTTGAGGCTTCAAATTCCACGCGCGGGTTTTCGGAAAAGAACACGGCCTTTTATCTAATGATCACATTCACAGCAATCAAATGTCATGTTTTTTTATGAACCGATGAAAAGTGGACAGTGGATTGTTGCCGGGTCAACCGCCTAGTGCTGATACATTGCCACCCAATACTCTTAGTTTCAATCACAAAGCTGATCCCAACCTGCAAATTCGTCTTGATATATGCAACCGTCCTAGGACACCGTTATGCGAACGGTCTTATTTTGACAATGCGTGCCTCCACCTTATGAAAACTTACTTCCTTGGATACCCCGACGACTCGTCTTCAACAGTTGTGCACAAGCTCCAGCACATTTTCCACTCGTTTCTTTGCCTGGTAATCGTTGTTCACGGCGGTGGTCTGCTTCAGGCATGGTGGCGGGTTCGAGTCTCATCCCGTGATTTGTAAAAAAAAAACTGAAGCTGCGACTACAGCTGTCTGATCGTATGAAAAAGGAGTCTTCAGTTCATCTTTGTGAAGTCGCTTCTGTTTCTAACGAGGTTAAATCGGTTCATGCAACATTCTCAGGCCGCGAATTTCGCCATGGTTCTTTGAGTCGTGGTGCCGCCGCCGCCGCCAGCATTGTGTGTTGACTGTCGGGCGCGGGTTGTGATCAGCACACAATTCTCTGCACGCACACCCCATAAAAATAATGGCTGGTGATTTAGTGGTTTCGCCTTAACAAATGTCAACGATCGATTCATTTCGGAGGTTTGATGTTTATAGTTCACATCACGCCTTTACGATAAACGATGTAAATCGGTTGACGAAGTCATAAAAACGATGCCATTATGCTCTATAAGAACAGTATCTCCCACAAATTGCATTAGCTAAACACTGTTAACGATGTCATGTAACTCTGTTGTTAACCTATCTACGACTGTATGTATTCATTTCAATGCATTTCCTTCTCTGAGTTTTCTGTGATACATTTTGCTTGAAATGGGCTAGATCGCGACGCAGATGCACCGTCTACAGTCCGAGAAAACTACGCTCTGTACACATCAAAAAGCCTAAAAAACACCTTTTATGGCGGGTTTGTTTGCTTCTGGAATACAGCAGTGGATCTTTGTTTTTTTAACAGATACATTAACATGGGGCCCGTTGTCGATAAGGAAGATACTATGAATGCTTCTATACAAGTACATAAGGCGCAAGTACTTCAGCGATTCATTATATACCGCACGGATGAAGTAGTCTGAAAGACTTAAATAATGAAGAGGGCTCTTGATGTCTCTGCTCTAGGAGTGACCTTTCGCCCATATGGTTTGAGTTTAACCGCTTGTCAACAGTGTTGAATACGGTGTAGAGGGCTTACTAAGAAGGAGAGAAAAAAGTCGTTTTTTATGATTCAGTTAAATACGGTTGATCAACCTACGTCCTGAGGAATTTTTTAGCCAATTTATAGCAATTTCCTTTAGTCCGTAAGGTAATTTAAATACTTAAATCACTTCTAATTATCATACCGAAGTAAAATTGATTATTTAATATCTCTCGATCACCTCTTCTGAAATGCAATCGTGATTGAAAGGCAACTCTTTCCTTCGGCGGATTTGGAATGTATTCACATCACTGCTACTTCCAGAACGACTTCATTTCGTCATTCTTTCTGTAAATGGATTTTTATACTTACTTACTTGATACTTGAATGGCCCATTCTCACTGGTTCTGCGGGCCCCAGCATAATCTCTATTTTTCGGAGATTTGCTAGTTAAGTTATTATGGTTCCCTGGAGCTCCGAGGTCAGCCTGGCCAAAATCTGGTTCAGTTCTTCACCATAACAGTCCTTGTGGATCAGAGGGAGATTTATGATTTTTTGATGGATTTTTATTACATATTAAATATTTCCACTTTGTAGCAATGGTTTTATTGCACGTTCTGGTATCTTAAAAATTGAAAATTGAAATTTGCTTCGTAATTGAACAATGGGCTAGTTTTCTTAAGTATGAGAAATTGAGATGAATTTTCAGTGAATGTAAAGATGCCCGATGTATTTGTACAGGTTTACGATATTTGCTGCTATCGAAATTATGTGGTACACTGCTTAGAAACTTTTCTTGTACACAGATCACTGAGGAAGAACCGCTCTCCTCGTGAGGCAACTGTGAGACTTCTAACGTTACCTGTTTCGCCTGTTGTCCCATTGAACGCCGAGTGGCTCGAGCGAGCACTAGTATATCTCCCATTTTTCCCTATTGCGTGCAAGGTAGCCCAGGGTGTTCTGCTCGCCCTAGGAGCTCTAGTCAATCAAAAAGCTAAACGCACTAAAAGAAACGGAGGATACATAAAAACATTTTAAAAAATACCGTAGGAATTTGGCACATTATCATGAAACCCACAAATGTGTTACCTTGCTTTATTGCTAAATTGTACTGTGGCCCTTTGTTTTTTTGGTTTGTGAGAGGCCACTAATTGGCCAAGGAACTTTTAGTAAGCTTTGATCTAACGTTTCTCCAGTGTTTCATTTATTAGCATAACAGCCCCTTGAATGCTATTCAAATCCAACAAATAGATTTGGAGAACTGATTAGTTGAGCGGTTCAAAAAGAATTTCTTTTGTCAAATTTGATTATATAGTTTTTATTGGCAGCAACCCTTTTTCAGAGCGCATTCTTGGAACCAGGCAGAAAAGTTGTCTGTTCATATTTCAACCCACTGAAGATGACATGGGTTTAAAATAGGTCACACGAGGCCGAAGTGAATTTGTACTGTGGCCTCCAACGTCCAAATGTTCCAATTCCTAGAGTAGAATCTTCACATCTTTGGGAATTAAAATACTGCTTTATTTTAAGAAAACAGGTGTTCTGAGCTCGCAAGTAGTAGCCACATCACTTTTTGTTCGTTGCGGCTCGTATTTCGAGCAATGATGAAACCAAATGAATAATCGGGATTTCGTCCAGGAGAACAGGATAGTGGTCCAAATGAATGTTCATGACAACGTTTGCTGTGATGGCCTAAAGAGTTGCAGTGTTTTTAAACGTTCTAATAACTTTCGGACTTGAGAAATAAAGTGGAGAACTGTTGCGTCAGAAAAGGATCGACATATCTTTACAACGCAGTTGTTTGACGAAGCCTTGTTCATAGGTTTGTGAAATCGTCGATCTCTAAGTGACTGTTCATTAGCCTCCAGTGGTAGGAAATCTTTTGCACTTTTTAATTGTTTAGCAGCAAAGTTCTAGATCCTATCAGTTCGAAATTTTTCGAATATTTGGAAATATCGGACTTTCTGGATCTGAATATTTCGCCATCGGCATTGCCCTTTGAGATGACAATCGAGATAGGATGCTATTACACACGTAACCCATCCACTGACTATGAGCCACAATGGGTCAGAATTTTTTGCCGCTCTCACAAAAACTGGAAATTGATTAGAGATTTCCTTCGAATATCACGATTTCGTTTTGACATGGAATCTTGTATTCATATGAGATCTTAGCCTAGTCAAGTGTTTTACGTTAAAATTGATTGAGACAAATAAGTATTGAACAAATCGTAAATGGAACGAATTTATTGGAAAAATCAATGCTATCGTTGCTAGGGAAATTCGTTACCTAGAAGGATTCTTGGAGGATCTATATATGCTTTTGCAACCATCTAGCGTTAAGTGCTTATGTCAACGACAAGCATGAAAGAGGAAAAAACGAATGACATATAACAATATCCTATACTAATCTGCTTCCGCTTGAATCGGTATCGGCTTCACCGGCATAAGTCGCCGGCTTTTGCTAACTTCATCCAATTTCAAAGGTTCAGCGAGCTCATGGATATCAACGCTGACACCTTCACTGAGAGATTACAACTAACTCTCATCTAAGCTGTTCCTAAATACGTCGGTTCGGTCGAACATCAGTTTTCTTTGCTTTGAACTTAATTAGAGCGGCAAAATTATCGCTCGAATATGTCAGTTATCATTTTTTAAAAATATTGATTTTAGGAGAAACGACAGATAGCTGTTCAAACGGATATTCTCTTAAGTTATACTAGACTTAGGCTTGAGGAAACACATGTACCTTTTACGACTTGGTTGGCTTCGTTTGTCAAGGCTAGTAAATGGCTAGTAAATTTCTGCTCCAGTCATCATGGCGGGTTTAGAAATACTTTTCCGATTACCAGCATAATATTCATTTAGTTGGCGGATAGCTTGTTTTTGTACAACTTTCCCATTGGGATTCCGAGGTAGACTAGCTAGGTCATTCTCAGACGAACAACACAGACAGTTGGCGGTCTTGTGGGTTATAGTGAACGAGGTTGTGACCATGGTTCTTTTAGGTTCTAAACGATTATTTGCATGAGTTTACTACCGGCTGGAAGTGTCAAGTTCCTTATCATTCGAGAGAAGTGTTACATAAAGTATAAAAGTATGGTGTTTCTGGCATTCATCAATCTCTTAGCGAAGAGCCATACTTTAACTAATCTCATTTTAGAGGTGACTGAATACATATTTGGCCAGTGAAATGAGTTTTGTGGCCCTACCGATGTATTTAACCAGTACTTGTGTCATCCCAGATAAGTTCAACACCAATCTACCGATTCCCGAGGACGCAGGGCTTGCTTTTCCTAGTGGACAGGATCTAAACACAGTCCAAGAGTGCAGTGTACTTCCACGCACTGGGCTACATGTTTCCTCAAGCTGTAACATATAATTATAAAGTGTCCAGCGCTATTACATTTGCTGCGAATTGCTCGCTTTTCCGATGAATGCAAAGTTTTTGTTGAGGACAAATGGTTGCCATGAGGCGTCGCTTCTCGTTCGTTATGAAGAGCAATGGCCGTACTCTTCTACCCTGGTCATTCACTATTATATACGTGACTACCAGCGAATTGTTCACGAAGAGCATCTGGTGACGGCGGATGTGGAGAAATGGCTGCAACACGACTTCGTTCTGCATCCGAAACTCGGTATCCATGAAGTTTGCGCTCAGGTGAGCGTCATCTTCTTTCTGCTCGTTTCCTGCATTGTTTTTTCTGTCATTTTTATAATAAATAAGCAGGAATTAAGATTAGATAGAAAAAATTACTCAATTACGTCCTTCATTCGTCTGATTCGGAAAGCTGAGTGGTTCATTCCACTTATCTGGTGGTCAACTTTTTAGAACGAACCCCAATGATCACTAAGCATTTGGTTTTCAATCTCTTCCTACTTTACTTGCTTTATTCACATTTTAAATGTAATATTACGTTTTAAATATTCATATCAATTGTTTTAATAACAATATGATAAAGAACAAAAGCTCACGGCGTTGATCAGTCCGTGAAGAACACGCCATGGATTTGATTTCATTAAGCATCGTTTGGAGGTGATTGAATGCATATCTGGCCTTTACAATAACTCGCGGTGGTCTACCGATACATTGAACCATTGCTGGTATCCTCCTAGACAAGTCTGGTACCAATTTACCGACTCGGGAGGGATGGAAAGCAAGTGGGCAGGGGTGTATGGATCGATCGCATGTGCGTTGTAGGACGACTCCGTCCACTGCGCCACACGCGCCAACAGTAGAATATAATTTAAAATGTTGGAGCGATGAAAAATTCTGCCTAATACATCGAAAGTTTTGATAGCCTTGTTTTAATCAGCGAATTATAACTGGTGAAAATTTTCTGTAAGTACAATTCACGAACATTCACTTAAAATCACCCGTCAGTTTTGGTCCCTCCTAAATAAGAAAAGTGTTAACAACATTCTGAATTCGTCCGTAGCGAACCAAGGGGAATAAGGCTATTAATAAAACAAATACTTGAGGCCAACATCGATCAGGTTCGACTGACTCTTAATCGTGCCGTTATTTTATCGTAATAACATCAGTGCCAAAGGGAGCAAGTCAACAAAACGAACAGTAGCTTTAGCGGGTATGACGATGAATACTTCAGATGACTACGAAGCCGCGCCTGCGCCAGCGAGTCTGCCGAGCGATCGTCAATCGTCTGGAGTGTCCTTTTCCGAATTCCAATCACGCCACTACCTCACTACCGTCACTTCTTTACCTTCTCGTGTTTTTGTTTTTTCGACGATAACAATCTTCACCACTGTACACTTTCAGTTTTTCATAGCACCTCAGCCGGAATGTGAAATATTCACATTCCTCACGGATCACTTAACATGATGCTCTGCTATAACAAAACACGAGAAATGGATTTGTTTGTGGATTCGAACAATAGGGGTCCAACCGAAATCAAACTTGTTCTTTTCCTTCTAGTTTCGTCTTCTATGAGTCATTTTCTTTCTTTCGAAGGAAGATCGCACGCCATTAGTGTGCATTTGTTGCATTCCGTATGCAAATCAGTTTTTTAAAAGAAATGTCAGTTTTTAACCACCCCCTTCCTTCTTATCTATGGCGTCTGACTGTGAAATGTATAAGCATGTTAAGAATCATGGTTCATTAGCGATATTGACACTCTATACAAAGTGAACATATGCCGCTGTGTTAGTGAAAACATACATGAAGGCTTTTTTAAAGAAATGAGATCGACCCCGGTTCGATTTCCTTCGACAACTTACCCCTTCCGTCACAGCTAAAGAGAGTTCCTGGGTGTTGAACTAAAATCTGGAACCAGGTGTTTATCCTTTCTTCGGGCACATTTATCCAAAATAAGAAGGAGTTCGAACATTCCACTAGGTAGTCCAGCTGAGGCAGAAATCGTAGTTAACTCGGAAGGAAATTTGTCTCTAAGTGATAATTTTCTCTCCCCCTAGCATCTAAGTGGGCAGCCGCCTACCTGAGGTGATAAAATTGTAACACTCTGGCAGTAGACTTTCGGGAACTTAGTGGAAAAAATAGTTTATAATCGGTAGCAACCAGTTGGATAGAAAAGACACCGACAATTCGCGATGACAGGCTTAGGAAACATCAATTACAGGAAGGTTAATCACTTTAAATTATAAGTTAACCGAATTATTTTGTAAATCAGGTATTCGCAGCATTCATTGTTATCTGTGCAAAATCGAAGCTTTGCATGGATCTTGTATTCCGAATAAAATCTTAATTTCGAATGTCGTCCAGGAGGAAGCCCTGTGTGCTTGCTCTTTGAGCTAGTGACTCAGCGAAGAAAAAACCTCGAATAGACAACGTTCTCGTTTCAAAGGGTCTTTGCCAAGCTGGCAATATTTGATTTTTTCCATTAACAAAATTCAAATAGAGAACGACCACTGAACAAAATAGAAAGATAAAGGATAAAGCTCTTGGTGTTGATCAATCCCTGGGAAATGCGTCATGCATTCGACTTCATTAAGTATCGTTGGAGGTGATTGAATGCATATATGGTCTTCACAATGACTCGCCGTGGCCTACGTGGTTCCAATTTGCCGACCCCGGAGGAATAGAAGGCTTGGTAGGCCATGGGCGAGAGGATCGATTGCAGATGTGTGTCGCAGTGGCGCCTCCAATCACTGCGCCACACGCGCCCTTGAATAGAATAGAACAGAATAAATAAGGCTCATTGCAAATAGTGGAGTAGAGGAGCCTCACCCCAGCGCTTCCTACCCGTCTAAGAAACTCTAGCTTTTAAGCAATATAGGAACACTATAGATGTAAAAAATTTTCTTTTGTAGATTCTCATTCCCAGCATTTTGCCGCTGGAACTGCGAAGTTCAAATTCGCTCAGAAATTAACTGCATTCTCAGCATCAGTCAATTTCTATCGTTGACATCGTTTGACGGATTCAGTCAGTAGTGCTTCCTCTTTCTTATGTCATTGGCGGCAATGACATAATGATCGTATGTCTTAACGATGAACTGATTTAGTTTGTCTCCTAGAATTATCATTTTCGTTCTATTCGCATGTTAGTACCCACTGGAATAGTTAAATACCTTTATAACTCGTTTCCATCAGAAATCCTACACTCCTCACCACAACTTCCGTTTACGTAACTTCTAAGCTACTCTGCGATTCTTTTTTTTTTTAAACGACAGTCCATAGATAGTTGCGAAATTCTGAGGCTCCCTGGAATAGTCACTACAAGCACTCTTGTCAGATATCATCGATCAGAGAAAATTTGCCATTCTGCGACCTGGCTCTTTTTTGTACAACCAAGACAGCGACGACATCTGACATTGGGGTTTAGCCCTTCGAACAAAAATTTCGAAGTCGCGCTCAGTTTTTGCGATAGTGGTCAGGCTGAGATCGCTTCTGAATGTCGTAGTTCGTTATGCAGTGACGGTTCCTCTCCTACAGTTACGATGTGATTGTAAATCAATGGCGGTTTGTTCATAGTCATTGTATTTATTACAGTAATACGCTTATAAGCGTTACGCAGCAGTAGTGTAATCGATAGTACAGCTTTGAAATTATGTTTTGTCCATAAGCAGAGTTCGAATGAAATCGGACATCATCAATTCAAAACTAAGTCACAGTTTCATCTAAGTTGGCCTTTTAATACCTGCCTTTCATGAGCCATTCGCTTCTTCATAACAGAAACAAACATTCCTATGTCACATCAAAAGTTAAAACCGTATTAAACAAAACCTATACGAAAGTCAATGAAGCTATAAGATTTTCTATTTCGGTTTACGCCTTGATGGTATTTGAGTCCATGCCGAGAAGTTAAGACGTCTATGTGACAGTGAACTTACCCTGTTACAGATGAGAAAAGCTGAAAACGTGGAGAAAATCAATGTCAAACAGTTTCGACGTCAGAAAATCCTATTAATTCATGTGTTCAAATGAGACGTCGCAGCTCTGATCTCGTAACCCAATCAAAGTAGTCTTCAAGGACAATTATGAGGGATGCGTCATACGTTCGACTTTATTGAGCGTTGTTAGAGGTGATTGAATGCATATCGAACCATTACAGGGGATCGCGCTGGCCTCCCGATGTATCGAGCCTGTGCTGCTACACTCTCAAACAAGTCTGGTACGAATTAGCCAACCTCCGAAGGATGGAGGGCTTGGTGAGCTCGGGACGCTGAGAACCCCACGTGTATCGCAAGGCGCCGCTGACAAGTGCGCTACACGCACCCTTCTTTAGGAAATGCATATATTGAGGGAAACAAAACAACTAACACTATTCTAGTTGAAGTCTTTTTAGATAATTCTTTTAAAGATTCCGCACCAAGGAAGTACCGGGTAAACTCATCAGAGCTTTGGTTACCGTAACCCATCTGTTTGACGATGTAAAACTGTCGCAGAATTAGAGGAAAAACGACATTTTGTTTACTAATAACAGGTTACTTATTGAATGACCTCTGTTATAAATTTTTGTGGCATTGATTTCTTCGCGAATCGAGCTGAGTAGGTGTTGCGTGTTGGCAAATCGCCAAAAGAGCAATAAAGCGGCGCGGCCTCGTAAATCTGCGAGGAAGAGGCCGGGCCGACGTGTGCGAGCCAGAACGGCAAACTGGGAAACTGCCCAAACCGATCGTCTCGACAGGAACAGAGAGCAGCCGAGTACGGCTCGTAGAGGCGGTTGGAGACAGTTTAGTGTTTAGATTAGCAGATAAATGCAAGGGACCCCAATCTGGTGTTCATCAAAATCTGTCACTTGGCTAGTGAAAAAGATAATTATTGATTGCGAAAAGACAAGTGAGAGTTATTGAGGCTTGTACCTACGGTTCATTTGGAAATAGAGCAAGAAAAATCACAAGCAGAATTTGCAATATTCCCATCCATATTAACTGTAGATGCGCTGGTTTTTTCCTGCCGCGGGAGAGCGCAAATGATTGTTGGACCGCTACAGAATGCTGGAATGCCTTATGGCTAAACAAACATCGTCGAGAGTTCCAATACGAATTTGCTACTCTCCTGAATATTTCATTCCTGTCCATTCCCTCTCTCTCTTTCCCATTCACCTCGATTTTCGATTTCGCGATTTTTCACCCCGTAGTTTTTCGTCATTGGTATATGCTGATGTATCGTGTTTTTGAACACCTTGGGTTAACCCATACTCGTTCCGTCCTTCTCTCATCGATATCGACGACCTTCGTATTTCCCACAGATCTCACACCCGGGCTGAATTTCTGGTGCGATATCGTCGCTGAACAGTAGGCAATAAATTTTGCAGCGTACTAGAGACGATCGACATGGTGTAGCTGTGCAGTGATGACGTAACGTATTGGAAAAATCGGCTACATTTGTATCAAGCTCTTTGGAATCTCATCGTCTAAGTCTAAAGATAACAAGTACTTCTCAGATATATTCTCAGTGATGATCCTCATGAGGTTTCACTTGGTGTAATTGTAAATCGTAAAACCAAATGTTAAATCAGATCGTCTGGTACAATAAAAGGATAAAGGATAAAGCTCTCGGCGTTGATCAATCCCTGAGGGATGCGTCATGCATTCGACTTCATTAAGTATCGTTGGAGGTGATTGAATGCATATCTGCCCTTTGCAATGACTCGAGGTGGCCTACCGATATATGGGGCTAGTGCTGCTATCCTTTCAGACGAGTCTGGTACCAATTTGTCGACTCTGGAGGGATGGAAGGTTTGGCGGACCATGAGCGCGGGGATCGATCCCACGTGTGTTGCAGGGCGCCTCTGGCCACTGCACTACACAAGCTCTTTGCCTGATATAATAGGACATTCAAATCTGCATTATAGAAAAATTCGGACGAGGGCAGAACAAAATATGAACAGAAAACTTTTTAGATACACCTAACGAAAATGATAGCATATTCTCCTCTTGAAATTACCGCAGATAGCTTGTATTCTGTAGAACTTACCAGTTACCGTCCACTGAAGCAAATATACTGCTCGAGCAGCTCCATCGAATCGTTGGCGTCAGTGAGGAGGCGTCGCCAACCGTAGGCAATAAATTCCTGCGCGTCGGATCCACGGCTGTGGGCGTGGCCTCAGCCGGCCGACTGGCGTGCGAGTCGCCGCCACAACGCCGCCAGCGAATTCGTCCAGCCGCCAGCACTCCAGAGGGATGCTGCTCAGCACTGTCCTGCACTTCTGTGCCATTGTACCGGTCGTCCGTGCAGCGTCTATATTCGATCAGGTCAGCAACAGCTCTATGGGTGGTTTTCTTTCCATGTGGAATCTTCCCTCTCACAAGAAATTTGAACGCTTTCGATCTGAAAAGGCGGGAAGTTTTATTTTTCGTAAAGCACCACGCATCTCTATGTATGAATAGGCTTATTTTTTGCAAATGCCTTTCTCGGCTCATTCAAAATTCTCGCTAACTGGCTTGTTCCAAGTCTAAATGACTTATTTTAAATGCGGTGTTTTTTTTTTTCGAAAAACGGCGAGTTTTTGTCTTAGTTAACCAAATGTTAGAACATCTGTTTGGACTTCGAGATATAGGAGGAGTGAAAAAGTCGGTTATAAGCTGTAAAATGAGACGGCGGCAGATCACATCGTCAATTCGTTCTCTCAGCAGAAGTATTTTATATTGCTTGTGGAAGACCCTAGAAGTGCAACTATAACGTTTTCAAATCATTCTCATTTCTTCAGACGTCAAAGGGAAAATGTCAACCAATTGAGATTCCGTTGTGTAAAGACGCTCCCTACAACTACACGTATTTTCCGAATCCCTATCTCCAACAGGATCAGCAGAGCGTGAGTTTTCGCTTTTGTTCAGGCCCTCAATCAGTACTGTCCCAGAGCTCCAATATGTTGGCGATAATGTTTTATGTTTTAAGCGATAAGTCTTTAATGACGCCGTTTAAAGCAAACAAATGCGGCTCTTCTTTCTTCCATGAAAAACATTGCCATCTAATGTGTGCAAATTGCAATTTCCCAAGCATGCCTTGTTTTTCTCGAGATGACTGGTTTTTCTTCTTACATAGTTGTTTGTTCGATCTCACACCTAGGGCTTACCAATGCTGTCATCTTTCCAGGGTCAGCAAAATTGTGCAGGACTTGTCTGGGAGAATAGTAACCTTTTTTTGATACACTGCAAGATCACCGCAAGTCATTGCATAGGCCCTATAAGCATGCATTCACTTCTAACGATGCTTGGTGAAGTAAATATATGGCGATTACCTAGGATTGATCAGCGTCAAGAGCTCCATCCTTTTAATCCTTTGTGCTTTATGGCCCTAATTTCGTAAGCTGTAAATTTTTTGTCCGGCTTTGATTTCTCAAAAAGTTAACCCTAATCTTATAGTGTTGGATTTATCTGCATTCGTTTTTAAGTCTAGCTAAATTCCAATCACCGTTTTCATGTCTTCTGTGTTTTTCTTTTATTTTTTCGTACTCGTTTACGAGGTGAAATGGAAAACAGAAGTGGCTCATATTCACCTTCATGCCGTTCAATCTCTGATGTGGGCCATCGAATAGCGGAGTGAATGAGCTCATTGTTTTTTATTCATCATGTCTCTTTTAATTTCTCTTTCATCTTTCTGTCTAAGCTTCACGCGGCAGTATTCTTTACCAAGTGAAGAAAATGATATCCGCGTCGGTGTTCTCGCTCTGTAATCGATGATGATTCCCTTAGTACGACAGCACCGGGCCGGCTTGCCGACCACGACGCTACCTCCAGAAGCGATGAATGCATTGCTTCGTCATCGTTCGCTCGACGGCCATCGGCGAATCATGGAGCTATTCTGTTTCTTCGTTTCGCATGTCGTTCAGTGTTCGCACTCAATTCACTATAAATAGAGAGGAATCATCCAAACATCCCAATTTCGATCGTACGAAACGATTTGCGCAAGTCATCGTGGTGTACCGTTGAGAGAAATTTGCGCGAAGTTCTTTAGGTGACTAAAAAAACTGTCGAAATCAATCCTGAAGATTCGATGGGAAACTTCCCTAGCAACCTGTTAATGTGCAAGAAATGTTAGTGAGAACGGATTAGACAGTCTAACTTTACTCAACTTCTGCTCGCTTAATTACTAGTGAGCACTGGTCATTGAGATTGAGGAAGAAAGCTTTTCAATCGTTCTACACTGTTAACAAAAAAGGCTGTGTGTTGCTGAACATTCGCCTTTTGACTCAAGAAGTAATTGCAAATGAGAGGGGTCTGCTTAGCGTTTTAACCTTCACATTTTCATAAATTATTTTCCCACAACAACCAAGGGTTTTATCGAGTCATACTAAGATTCTTTGATGTTGGACTTTGACGTGTAGCAGGAGATTTATTCCGTAGCAGAGCCGTTCAATCTGAAAAAGAACTCTACGTATCTGCTCAGAAGATAATGTGGAATTAAGTCACTGGCACTAAGGGCCATCGTCAAGCAAGAGACCTGATTGAATCCTGCAAAACTCCCTTTCTATCCGGGTAGGCGATAACCTGCGACGTCGGCCTCGCTGGTTCGGTTGAATGGGAAGGTCTTGCGCTTAGCAGGAAATACTAGTGAAATCACAGTTCTTCATGTTGGTAGGTCAATATTTAAAGGAGTAACTATTCATCTTGTTGTCTAATTGTAAATGGATATGGAGAATTTTTTCGTAGTTAAATGAGCCAACCAATTCTGGTTCCCAATAATTGCTGCCAATGAATGCCTGTTAACGTGTCCTAATCCCCGCTATTGACATCTGCAGTCATCCTTCTTCATTTTATCCTATATTTTTCTAGACCAAAAGGAGTACATCAAGTAACTCGACTGTCTTTATTGCCATAATATGACCAAATTCGGTAGTGTCGATGACATTGCCAGCGACTGTCTACACCTCCACTACCGTACACTATTAATGGGCTTATTTTGTCAAAGAGGCGCAAAATCTAGTCTCTTCTGATGTTTCTTGACTGTATCACTGAGAAAATTAGCTCCTTTATCTTGTACAGAAGTTCTTGTGCGTCGTTCATGATCTTCGTCTCCTTTTTTTAACATCGGCCCATTGATTACGGTAGTTTTCGCTTTGAGACTGATGCGTGGGTATGCATATAGTTCGATGCCATCGTCAGCAATGCTTTCCCGCTCATAGGGTGAGGGGGAGGGGGGTCGAGTCGTCGTCCGTCATCGTCGTACAGCTGTCGGCGCCGGATTTTTGATTGTTGATGTCAATGAATATCGCGTTCCCATATGGGAAACATGAATGCCGTGTGACTGACTGTCACCAAATCCATTCAGCCCAGGAGTAAATGTTATTGTCGTCCAACATCACATGGACCCTTTAGTGATATTTAAATAAAAAACCCTGGAGTAAAGGTCCTGAAGCGGGAATATTCGTGTTATTATTTACGGTTCCCTAAGGGCTTTTTCCTTCCTTGAAATGGTTTTTCTAATGTGGCATAGCCATTGTTTATGAGCGAATGAAGTGGTTTTCAAAAACAAGGGCTAGGAATTTGTCATACGTTTTTTATGAAATAGATTTTGAACAGATTTTTTATGAAATAGTAAGGAGATTAACTACCTAGAACTGATTAAATACCAAAACAGTTTGTTCATTTGTTGTTTTGTTATTTTTGTTACTATTATTATATGGTCCATCTTCACGTCTACTGCGCGGATCACAGAACTTCTCATATTCGAATCGTTTCCTCTCATCCATTGTCCACGAAGATCTTCCAGGTTTTTACGTGTGGCTTCGGTTGCTTCTTAAGGATTTTCATTCATCTAGAATGTTGTAGAATGCTGGTCTAACAATTCTTCCTGGGGTTTTGAGATGGCCGTGCTGGAGAGTTCCCAACTGGGTTGCAATGTGATTTTTTCCAGATAAGTCCGCTACCAATTTTCCAACCCCGGAGGGATGAGAGGCTTGGTTGGCCCGGAGCTGAATCTAACTAGCATCATGATCGGGATGACCAATACCGCAACCACTGTGCTATTTGTTTCCTTCTTTTTATTTGTTATAATAATAACTATTAGTACTTTCTGTCGGGGCGCGTGTGGCGCAGTGGTTAGAGGTGCCACTGCGACGCGCACGTGGAATGCGCTCATGGCCTACCAGGCCTTCCATCCTTCCGGGGTCGGCAAATTGGTACCAGACTTGTCTGGGAGGGTAGCATCACTGGCTCGGTACACCGGCAGGCCACAGCGAGTCATTGTAAAGGCCAGATATGCATTCAATCACCTCCAACGATACTTAATGAAGTCGAATGCATGGCGCATCCCTCAGGGATTGATCAACGCGGAGAGCTTCATCCTTTTTATCCTTTACTTTCTGTCGAGGTTTCCAGCTTGATACATTTTTTTTCGGAATAACTGGAGCGAAGTAAGACTTTTTTAATGGCTACAATATTCTTGTCAATAGTTTAATCCTGTGCTGTGGTTTCTACAAAAAATCGCCTTGTCAGCATGGTGATAGATCAAATTCGATCGAATTCTCTGACTGTTCGGCTTTGATTTCCGGTTTTTATTTGTTAAATTTTACTTCCTTTACAAGTGGAACTGCTAAGCAAATGGAAGTGGATAAGTCGACTGATTGGGTAGAAATGGCGTGGAAATTTTCTGGTGACGTCAGTTGAGGTGTAATTGCAAATTAATGTTGGTATTATAATTTATCTAATTTACTAGATTTGGTTGTTATAACGACTGTAGAGGATCGATTACAATAGAATCAATATTACATCATTTGGTGTTACGTTGCTGGTTCGTCTAGTGGGGAGAGGTGGAAGTGAGCATAGAGGAGTATTAGAAACCACAACATGTTGTGTACGATATGAGCCTCATCTCCTTGTATTGCATAGCATCACTTACTTCAACATCAACGTCTCCTATATCATCCAGTTGATCACTCTGAATGATCCCAGAAGGAAGGAAATCGCTGCAACATGCTGAAACTCTCCAGTGGCTTCCTTTGCTTATGAAGAACATCTTGTAGTGCACCAGACTTTCCACATGGTCTTCGTATTTACACCGCGTTTTAGTATGAGTGCAGCTACGGTTTAGGTCATCGAGCTCTGTAGTAAGAAGTTAAGGGTACTTATTGGTTACTCGGTTTTCTAGTGTATCCGTGTTGAAGACGTGCCCCATTAGTCATGCTACATGCTTTCTAGTCAATTTAAGGTCGGCTTTTAGCCGAATCGAACGGTTCAGGTACATTCTGCATAGATCCAAGTGCATTAATTCACGTATGCATGAATGTAATGGCGTAAACATGGAAGGTATAACTCGAACCGATGAGGCGGAGACAGGGTGTCCATCTAGTTATTCCATTCACCTGCCTATCAGAGAAAGTCAAAAGTGCGTTTTCATTTAGTTGGCGTTATGAGGATGATATTTGTCAATATGAATTATAAATAATGATTACGCAACTTTATTAGCCAGTCTTTAACATCTTTTTACTTGTATACAATCATCATGATGTTTGAGATGCTAAGGACTTAAGGTTGCCTTAGTGAACCATTTCGCACTTTTCCCCTTGTGTTTAAATTTTTTTAAAATTTTATTTTATATGACCTGTCTTCACGTCTACTGTGCGGATCCCAGCACTTCTCACATTCAATTTGTTTCTTCGCATCCATTGTCCACGAAGATCTTCCAAAATTTACGTGAAGATGGGTTATAAAATAAAATTTACGTGTAGCTTCGGTTGGTGCTTGAGGATTTTCATTTCATCTCGAGTGTCGTAGAATGCTGGTTGAACAATTCTCCCTGGAGTCCTGGGATAACAGGGCTGGAGCGTTCCCAACTGGATTGCAGAGAGTGGTTTTTTCCAGACAAATCCGATACCAATTTTCCGTTCCCGGATGGATGAGAGGCTTGGTTGAGCCGGGGAGGAATCGAACTAGCACCATGCTCGTGATAGCGTGACATCACTACCAGTTTTTACTTCATCTCTCTTTTTATTACATTTTTTCATGCTATCCGCACCTGATATACTTTAAATATTTGCCCTTTTTAAATTTCATACTCGTCGTTCTCACATTTGCTGTTTCATTCCAGCACTATATAATCGATTAAAACAAAATATGAAGTGGATAAGCGTCACATTGAATGCATAACTTCCACCTGTTTGCATTTAGTATGAAAGTGAACGCAATGAAATATAATTAATCCAGTGTGACTGCGATGGTTCTGCGAAAAAGGAAAAAGCCTTTTAACTTCCACGATCTCTCCCATTGTTTCTGTATGCGGCTGTTCTTAATTATTCTCGATCATCTTCAATTGTTCTAATTCCTCAACCTAATTCAATCTCTTCAGATTGTTCTCCTTACACTAGTTCAATCTGTTTAATCAAACTAAAGCACTCGTCAACTTGACTCTTCTACTATAGCACAAATGTGAAGCTTTCTCGATTCGCCACAGACAGAACTAATGAAATCGAGGAAAAAACTCCCGCCTCTTTTTCAGCAGAATGCGGTTTTATAGATTACCATGCCGGAAGAAATTAATTGAACTTTGCAATTATGTGCGAAGGACTGGCGATATTAAAATAAACGACCAACCAGAAATTTTTAACCGATTTTCGTTCATTCCCTAGACTCCACTGAGTTTAAGAGGTTGCTCGACTATTGGATGCTTTCAGTTGCAAACGAATACCGAACACTTCAAGCCGTTGATCAAGACCCGATGCAACCGGAACATACAGTTCTTCGTGTGTTCCGTGTTCGCGCCGATGTGTCCGGAAGGGATGCCGCAGGCCGTCACCAGCTGCCGCTCCGTTTGCGAACAGGTGCGTACGCCCTATCACCTCGTCTCCAGTACCTACAAACAAATCTGAGTACCACACGAGAAATTTGATACGAGAGAAACAAGACTGATTACTGTCCTTCGGAGGACAACATGATCGAGATCTTCCCATTCTTTTGTGGAACATGAATACTGTTGTGCCAGTTTTCTTTTCACGATTTGTCCTTGAAATTTAAAATGGATTCCTGGTTGTTATATTGTAGAAAAGATTTCTGTAAAAAGGTTTAAATTAGGCAGCCATTCAATAGAAATGCTACCGTGAACTCGTTTTCCCACTTTTCATAATACTGCTGTGAGCAGTGCGGCGGGTTTTTCCTAAGAGTACACTAATAATAATCGTGATGAAAATGAAAGCTATAAGCGTAAGTATCAAAACCCACGCTTACTTTACCAGCAGCCATATTCAGCTATGTGCTAAGAAGGTGTCCGTTGGTTCCATTTATATCCTCAGAACACTTACAGAAATTTTACAAAATCTCGACAGTAGAACAAAGTCTCTTATTTTTATTAACAAAGGTCTTCGTGGTGATAGATTTTTCTGAGTTGTCTCGTTTGTACCGGAGTCTTATCGTCTTTTCACCATGTTTGGTTTCGGATGACAGCCGTGAGCCAATGATGTGCGCTCAATCTGAACTTCTTCACGGTATGACCGTAGAGACCCTTAGATAACAAATGAGTACCGAGAATGTCCGCTCGGTCTACAATTCTTTACGCTGCGATGACCGTGGAGGGGTGATGGGTCAAATGTTACACGGAACAGTCTTTTCTTCTCAATAGCTAAAGAAATCGACGATGTCCGTCCGGTTTTCAGCTCTTCTCGATGTGAGTGTGACGACGTGGTCCGTTCTCATCTGTAATCCGTCAACTATGCACTTATTATTTATAGTTTTCATTTGCTATATCTGGCAGTAATTATTTCCTTGGCTCTGTTCGATTCTATCGGCTTGCCTCTTGCACTTCTGCTGCAAGTTCGCCGCCACATAATTAACTCAGATCATTTTCGAGCACCGTTTGGGTTTGGCTATTATTCGATTATGAGCTCTAGCGATAATTATTGTGCCATTTTTGGAGATGAATAGTGACAAAACATTGAAGGATATGATGAAGGAAATCGGTGACTGAACGAGAACTAGGGAAGGGCTTGAGGTGATCACAGTTTAGGTGGATTTCCGAAGAGCAAAATGTTCCTGAAAACCCGTAGAGACAGCGAGAGCCTACAATTGTTGTTTTGATTTTACTCATTGTGAGTTTAAATATGTAACAATGTTATAAGCTCCAGATATTACTAGTGATCTGGATTGAATTGTAAAAGTGAGAGAATAGCGTTATGTGATAGAAAACTGGGAAGAATTTATCGTTGGTGATAAAAGTTTAGGAAATCCTCATAATTTTTCCTTTGGCTTCTACACAACCCGTGTTTGCAGTTTGCTAATGTCATACTGTAACGTTGGGTCAACTATTTTCAACGTATGTCGATTTGTCCTTATGTGATATCAAATGCTTTGATTCAGTAGCGATTGTTCTCACTACCATCAGTCGAAACATTTACTTCGACACTAACAGCCGCTATAGTCGGTACTTCTATAAATACTTGATACTTGAACGGCCCCTCCTCACTGGTAGTGCGGGCCCCAGCATAATCGCCATTCTTCGGAGATTTTCTGGTTAAGCCATAGTGGTTCCCTGTAATCTCCAGGTCAGCCTATCCAAAGTCTGCCTCAGGTCTCCATCACCATAGGCAGTCGCTGCCCTTGTGGATCAGAGGGAAGTTTGCCACCATGCGGCTTTGATACAAGGACGGTGGCGGATCCTGGTATTGGTTTACTCTTAGCTAGGCTTCCTGATGGAAACGCCGGATTTCTTCTGAGCTTGAGAAAACCTGCAATAGTGTTTAAATATAGTTATTGCCGTAAAAATCTTCTTATGGGAAAAGCCTAATTATCTTCTTTGGCTTGTGTTTTCTTTCCATCTGTTCGTGACCTCATGTTGTAAGCTCAGAACAGGTGCCTAATCATGGTTTGTTTATTTGACCCTTGGCCACCTTTGACCATTTCATTTGTTTTACTGCATTAGTCACACGTGTCGCGATTGTTATGGCGGTGCAGGTGACAACGATGACGAACACTGACGAGAAGGAAGCGAACAGGTGTCGGCTATGGTGGGTCATGATGTGACGGAAAGCATGAGCATGTTATTTCGAGGAAAAACAGCTCTGGGAATTTCGTTCAATGCACTCGCTGTTGTGTCGAGAGCTGTTCATGGTCGTAACGGTAATGCTTTGTTAGCTCAGAAAAACTGTCGTCATCCATTTTTCTTCACAGGAGATCACTTAGTTTGTTTATAGCCACTGAATTATAGCATTGGATTTATAGAAGAGAACTAAAAGAATTAGTTCTCAGATGTTAGAACTACTTGGGTAGAAACTAAAGGTGGTTGGAAATCGATATTGTAGGCTGAGGGAAACCGTTTTACCTGTTTTAAATAAAATGAAGGCGAGAATACAATTTAAAAGAAGAGGAGCACTCGTAGGACTTAAAACGTCAGTACTATACGCATACTGAATGAACAAAATGGGTAGCGTTTATGAGAACCGCGAGACATTGAGAGGACGGAGCATTAAGGGTTAGATGGTTCAGGTAAGATCTATTCGATAAATTTTATTTATTTACTTGTATAGGCTAAATTCTGTGGAAGTGGAATAAGGAATACTTTACCCCGCTATTACTCCTGAAAGGTCGCTGGAAATCAAGCACGTCTCAGCTTTTTGATCTGCAATCTCACGTTCAGAAAAGATCCATCATTGTACTTACTCCATTCAGGTGACGGTATTTGATTACATTGTATGCAGCGGTTACGTAGCGCTAGATTCTTTGCGCCTTTTTAGTCAGAGACGCATCGTACTCTTCTGCAAAGGATTCTGTTCCCGATTGCCGATAGGATCGATCGATATTCGGCCGATGGGACCGTAGAGATCGGCGATGGTTACCGATAGCATAAATAGTGCACGGGTGTCTGAGCGCCAGATGCATTTAGTCGGCAATAGGCGTTACCCGGCGTTAACGTTCTTTACGACCAGATTATGGTAATTTTGTTGTACAACGCGGTTTTCACTGATGGATTATCATGACGGCATCGTGTGCTATTCTGACGAACCGAAGCCACCACTGTCGGCTGATTGTGCTTAGTCTGTTGGCAACGATGATGACCGTAGTCGGTCGGTTTTTAGATTGCAGCTGTTCTGCACCGGGACAATTAAATGGCGTTGATGGAGCTTATGACGCCGATTGTGGGCGCAGTAATCATAGGATGATTCGTGTTATGGCCATTATACTGGTGACAGAATCGTAGTTAGTGTAAGTGCTTAGACTTGGTTCCAATTTAAAAAGATAAGGATCGAAGGAATGGTTTTTATGAAATGCCTTCTGACCTCACGGAGGTTGGTATCCTTATTTCTTATCGCAGTTACAAAGTCGCGGCAATAGTAAACGTGGATTTGTGTTCTGTGGATGTTCTGGGGAAATCAGGAAACCCAGCTCTCCATTCTTCTCGTTGCCTACTTTCTGGTTCTACTACAAAAGATTATTTTCGCGGCTACGCTTGAACGTACACGAGTGCAAAAATGCCGATTGTCATCTGCAATGCCTTTTATAAAAAGGCTTCTAACCTTTTTTCTCTCAAGATATGGTAGAATGTCTAAAATAAAGCCACAAATGATTTTCATACTCTTTTCAATGAGTCGGGTGCGTGTGGCGCAGTGGTTGGAGGCGCCACTGCGACGCGCTCGTGCAATGCGCCCATGGCACACCAAGCCTTCCATCCCTCCAGGGTCGGCAAATTGGTACCAGACTTCTCTGGGAGGATAGCAGCATTGGCTCGATACATCGGCAGGCCACCGCGAGTCATTGTAAAGGCCAGATATGCATTCAATCACCTCCAACGATACTTAATGAAGTCGAATGCATGGCGCATCCCTCAGGGCTTGATCAATGCCGAGAGCTTTATCCTTTTAGAGCTTTTCAATGAGTCAGTCAATACCTATTGCCAAACCTTTATCGATAGCATTGTGTTCAATCACTTTAGTTACCGTCCTTTTGTGATATTTACGTAGCCGATAGTTTCCTTATCAACCCACTAAACGGTCTTCTAATCGAGGCGGTTTCCTATTATGACAGACATCTTACGAGCACATAAAAATTTCACCTTTGCGAAACAAGTCAGCTAACACTTCACCCAGGCATTCAATTGGGAGGAGAATAACATTGTCAGTAAATTAATTTATTGTTTTACATCCCTACTGAGGTTTTTATAGGTCAAAGCGGACTGCTCGTCGATTCTGGAAGAATTCGGTATCTCGTGGCCGGAGCCGTTGGACTGCTCACGATTTCCACAAGAGCCAGACTTGTGCATGAATCCTGACGAAAATCGTCATGGATATGAAAAGACGTATGTCTATGAATTTTTGAGCCTTCAACGTAAGACTGCTGTTACAAGTCTAGCGAAGCCAACTGGCCATGTCTTACCTTCAAAACACCTTGAAAAGCCTTAGTTCTCATTAATTCTGGGTTTTCTTGAATTCGTCCCTACAAAGTGTTTAATTTTATGCCATTGAAACTAAGCGTCTAGGAAAAAGAGCAGCATGATAAGAAGTGTGTTTAGAAGTTCGATAGTGTTGTCTGATGGATGGTTGTGTTTTGCTTAATTACCTGCACATCTATAATGTCCCTCAGTTTCTGAAGGGAGTAGTTTTCCCATGGGAGTTCTACTACAATGAGATTCTAGTGAAACAAAATTGGGTCCATGTTTCGTGTTCCTACAAAGCGAATTTGAACTCGTATCAAGTGGTTTTTTATGGTCATGATTCATTAAAGGCACAACGGTGAATTGAATTCGTCCCTACAAAGTGTTTAATTTTATGCCATTGAAACTAAGCGTCTAGGAAAAAGAGCAGCATGATAAGAAGTGTGTTTAGAAGTTCGATAGTGTTGTCTGATGGATGGTTGTGTTTTGCTTAATTACCTGCACATCTATAATGTCCCTCAGTTTCTGAAGGGAGTAGTTTTCCCATGGGAGTTCTACTACAATGAGATTCTAGTGAAACAAAATTGGGTCCATGTTTCGTGTTCCTACAAAGCGAATTTGAACTCGTATCAAGTGGTTTTTTTATGGTCATGATTCATTAAAGGCACAACGGTGAGCTATTAAATACTATATGGTTTTTGTGGTACGATGAGTCAATTGCCGTTTACGATTCGCTGTCATTTGCCCATTTGTTCATATCAAAGAACATCTAGCGAGTAAGAGGTGCTAGAATTAGGGAATTCCACTGGACCTAGAAAGCAGCAAAGCGGTAACCATGTCATCCACAACATGTTCATGACTCTGTCCTTGTCGTACGAGATAGATTCATTCCAGAGGGCGCTTTCCCACTGATAGATGAGTCGAGAACCAAAAGTTTTCCCCCATACGACGAAACCCACAATTCTATGAGAACATATTCAGGCAACTGAAAATTGCGTTCATTTCTAAATGAAATTTTTACTGTCGTAAGCAAACCTATCCTAATCGAACAGTTCACACCCAGTCATAGTACGTGTACAGTACGACCGAATACAATGGCTATAAATCAACTCTCAAAGAAGAGCAATAGCATTCAGTTCTTGTTTTTGTCTTCTAGAGAGTCGAAGAAATCTTTGAAAAAAAAAAGAAATCGTGCGCTTGCTTTTATATGCGTTCAACAATAGAGATTTGGAAAATAAATCGTACATTGATGTCGCTGTTGTGGTTTCAATCTGAGAGCGTTTGTTTTCATTCGAATTGAGCAACGTAAGGAGTTTGACTGTGGTCGAGCAGGATTTCCGGTCTGAGTAGGATCAAAAATAAGAAGTGAGATCGTTAGTGGATTTCGCCTACTCCGTCTTATTAATGTCGTTAGCTGAAAGGTTGTTGTTTTGTAATCGGATCGGAAATTCGGCCTATATTACAGAGAAGGACTTTTAAATTTGTTCTCAGCTTTCAGCCTTAGAAATAGTTCTTGATTGTTTCAGGTCCCTTCACCGCCACCGTCTGCGTCCGTCCTCACTTTCGTGTCCGCACGATCTTCTCGACGTCGACCCGATGGACAACGAAGGCGTATGTGCGTATAAATGCGGAGCGGATGTGATGTTCACCAGCGAGGAAAAGGTGTGCTGGGGCTGGGGAAATTGTTTGCTAAATGGGATATGTCTAAAATAAGATGGGTCATAACAGATCGTTACATTAACTGTATCGTATGATGTTGTTCTGCTACCGGATTGAATAGGATAGTTCCAAAATCGTCCGAGAAAGAACAAAACGGGTTGGAGTTGTTAACGATATGAAGATGTCTCTGCAGCAGTTTTCTGTGTCAAAGTTATTAGGTGTTTCTCTGGGTATGCAAGCCCAATGTGCATCGGAGATTCATCTTTCTACCTGAGCCATGTACCTATTCATGAGCAGTAAAAGTGAAGAACTTCTTACGAAAAGTGCTGTGTTTATTTCCCACGAGTGATAGACGCCTGCTAGGCACTTCTGGTAGCTCATAGAGTTGAGTGGAATTTTTACCGATGACCGCTGGAATTACTCATTGATTTACAGGAATCGAGTTAATGTGGGTATTAAGATAATCATGAAAACATAAAGAGGATGATGTTTAATTTTTATTTACTGTCCGTTCTTTTCTAATGGTAGGGTATTGCGTTAATCGGATCACACGACGATCAACGCGACAGCAGGTGATACATGTAGCGACCGCAAGGATGTTGAGATGCGACTATAACTCAGAACCTCAAATAGGCCTCGAACCCACGATAACCCGTACGAAGGGCTCATGTGCTATCCACCACATCAACCGACGCCTTTGATTTGCCTTTTCCTCGGGTTGTTTTTTTTTAATCTATTGGCCCATACTCATTTCGTTTCCTATTCAATGTTGATCGCCACTAACACCGATAAAGTAAAAACATGGGTGAGAGAAAGACAAATCAAGGGCTTCAGTTGATATGGTGGATAACACATGAGCCCCGGAAAGAGTAATGGCGGCGTCGAAGCCCAGCTGAAGTTCTAAGTTTGGCCCATGTCAGAGCATCCTTGTGAATGTTTTTCAAATAAAGAGGCTGTTTTAACATTGTCATTGTTTTCTGACGCTGGAACTACAGTGAGTAGGCTCATAATTTTGACGTTTTTCTTCAATCAGTTTGCTTATAAACGTCCGATTAAAAAGAGCTGAAGGAATTTTTCTGTTTTAAGAGCTTAAAAAGAGCTTAAGGTGGAGTATAAACACTGATAGGCACACGATAAAGTACGCATTTTTGTTAGACCATCATTTTAACCCACAGAGAAATAACATGGCCGACAACTGAGGCAGTTGTTTGCGACTAGTTGTGAACTGTCAGCCAAAATCAGCTTAAAGTAGTGCATTTGTAACTACTACTATAACTCTCTATATTTTTGTTGAGAAAACACGAAGTGTTATCCTACGTCTTTATTTACGAGCAAGCTGATGTTTCGGCGGATTTCGCCTTCCTCAGAGCTTGGGAAGGTCAAGTTGACCGCAATCTACCCAGCTAAACATTTCCATAACCAAACAGAGGAAATGTCAAATCAAGAGTTCAATCACATTGAACCCAATAACACCTCATGTTTGCTTAAGAAGAATGTAGAGAATTATTTAGTCAATACTAAGGTTAATAAAAAGTCGGTCGTGGGACTTACTACTATAACTGTTACATCTACTAAGCTTTATAGGCTTTTAGGCAACCGCGAGAACTTGGATGGTCATGTGGGGCGGGTTTGACTTCATCGTCAGCTTATTAACATTTCTCACATTTCTCATCGAAAGAACTCGTTTTCGATTTCCAGAACGGTACGTAATCTTATCTAAAACTGTTTCATTAATTTTTATGATAGCTGCGCTAACAGTAAACGGCTGCGAGCATCAGTTTGTGAGTGTCTGAGCGGCCAATTGATTTTCGCACGCGGTGTCGCGTTGTCGCAAATCCTCGGAATTACCGTATTCGAGTTGCGTTTGTCATTTGATGAATTTCTTTGAGAGAAATCAAGGTTCCGACGGGTTTTTGAGCTTCTTTCTACAAACAAGCAACGAAAGAACTTTCAGATGTGTTTTCTACATTTCGTTGTGCTTCATGTTCTATTCGACTTCGTATCTCTTCCCATTAATCATGCAGTATTCGACAAGAGCATGTGATAAATTAATCAATGGACAAACATATTTGGTATTTTCTGGTGGGTCGTCTGATGTTTTAATTTTTTTCCGTGAAACTTCTGGAAGATTTGAGAATTTTCCTCTTGTTTTTCAAAATAAAATCAAGGAGATTTTGAGAAACAACGGTAAGTTCTTTCTAGAGTGGGTTATGAACCCCTATTAAAATTCTTTTCTTTCCAGGTTTCGAAAACACTAACTGCTTGTTCTCGTTTGTATTCACCTACTATTTTGGTACGGCTAGCGGTCTTTGGTGGTTAATGTTTGCTTTTACCTGGTTGGTCTTTGCCACATTGATTCAGTATTAGTTGAATTACGGTATAATCGAAGGGAAGGCGAACAGTACCGTGTTGGTTTGCAAAACAGAAATTCCTACTGTTTTTGCAAAAACTCTATCGATGGATAGTTTACCTTTTTAGGTGATCAAAACTCCATAAGTAACATTAGGGGAAATTTGAGTAGTTTTGGGAATCTCCTTGAAAATAGGCTTCCGTGTTTTGTGCATCATATAGTAGGAGATTGAGAAGAGGTATCAGATTGCGACGATATCCCAGCCCTTACTGCCATATGGGAAATCGTTTTTGACTAATGTCATTTTCCTGGGAGCAGTCGAGGAATTTGGCTGCTCGTAATAAGATTGGGGGCGCCGAAGCTGTGGGTTCATTGACGGAATGCTGATGAGAGTTAGGACGGAAACGCAATTTGTGTGCTTAGAAATACTTATTTCTGATATCATGGTCACTTTCCTCTAGAAGACAGCAAAATAAGGAAATTGTAATCTCATAGATGTTTGCTGAAATTAAGTCAAAATGCAAAGACAAGGTCAGATATGGTGGATAATCAACCAACTTTTTACATTTTGTCGAAGTTTCACCCCTAGATCTATCATATCTAGAAATGCTTTTCAACGAAATTATTTTTATACGCTCTAAGGGCTTCGTTTCCTCAATTTCTTTTTCAGGTATTTGTCAGCCTCCAGAAAATGGGTCCCAGAAGGAATAGATGCTTGTTCCATCTATTTGCATCTTGTCGCATGGGGAACAGCTGCTCTGATGACTATAGCTGTGCTTGTAATGCAAAAGGTCAGTGCTCAATGCGTTTAGAGTTTTTTGACAGATCATAATCATCACTGCTGGGTTGAAAGCTGATATAATAGTGAAGAGCAAATCGTGTTTGTCATTGGTTTATCATCGCTCGGCATCGATTAAGTAACAGAATGCATATTTCCCTTATAATAGGTTCGTAACCTATATAGAGCGAATATTGTTGTTGTCCAGACAAGTCTGTTACCAGCTTGCGGACCTCAAAAGGCTGGAGGGCTTGATTTGACCGTTGTTTGAGATCAAACTGTAGCGCCGTTTTTATTGGTACTTGTAACCACTTCGCTTAACATACTACGTGGTAATGAGATGTCTGCATGATTTATTGGGGTAAACTTTGCTTCATTCAATCTCCATCGTTGTATTTGTGTTCGATTTAGAAACTCACTTAGACGATATATTTGAATTTCGAGTGTACGGGAAGATACAGTTATATCTTTCACAAAAGTTCTGGCTGTCAATTTGTACACATAGGTTTAAAACATCGTTGGTTATACAAAATGCCCATTCCGTCCACGCTTGTGAAAAATTGCCCAGAAGAACATATTGCTGTGATTTTTTGAAGCGCTCTATGTGTACTGTTTGACACAACAAAGTAATTCATACATTCAGAGATGGAGTGGGATATTCGTCAGGAGTTATACGGAGCACGAACAGGCAGTTAACAGTGGTGAAATTATCCATGGCATGAAGAACTACTGTGTGAAGAAGTTCGAAAGCTCTCAGCTCTCAGAACTCTTAGCTCTTATCCCATTCATACTTTTTACTTGCTTGTTCATGTACCGCACTGTAAGCATGGGCGCTTTCTCTTGCTACTATTTAATGAACTTCCTTCTGTACCTAACCGAACTCGAATTTCACACGACCAGAAACTAGGGACATGGGTTTCTTGATTTCTACTGTTTCACCATTTACTCCATTCGAATGTCGAGCACTTACTAATGGAAACCTATTATTTAGGTAGACGCATCCGAGCTTTCCGGTATCTGCTCTGTCGGGAACACGGATCCTACTGCTCTACTGGCGTTCTCGTTGATACCACGATCGGTGCTCGTGTTCATTGGGGCCTGCTTCGTGATTGCAGGTTTCGCCAGCATGTGTCGTGAGCGAGACAGCTTTCGAAGACGGGTAACTCAGTAATGTTTTTGACTATTTCTCATTTCGTTTTCATACTTGTGTTTATATAAAAGCTATCGAGACGTAAGTCTTACTGCAAACAAAGTCAATAATTGAACAAGATTTATTGTCACTGTTGCTTAGACTTTTCATTTTTTGTTCCACGTAATAAATGGTATCTACCAGATGTAAACACTTATGAAAGACTGAAGCGAAGAGAGAAAATATAAAGTTGTTTATCTTCATGAGAACCAGTTTTCATTAAAATACTTAAGTGCTTTTGCTCGAAAACCTGTCAGTTTTTTTATCCAAATTAAACGAAAAGTGAGGTTTAAAAGTAGTGATTGATAACCAGAACATAACCACGATGGTGGTGTGATGTTTGCAATATTCCGGGCTGAAAGTGTCTGCGGTGGGGAAGGAATGCGCTATGACCCTTTCTGGAGGCTTACGCATTCATCACCACCTCATGCGGGTTATTGTTTCGCCTGTCTCTTAGCTAGCTTTCTGTAAACCTAGTATCGAATTAGAACATCATTCGTATCAAGCGAAATAGTGCAGCTTTAAGAGCTTACGTTGTTTGGCCATAGTTTCCTACCTATTAATTGATTGATGGATTTACTTTAATAGGTGAATGGTTTATTCAAGGGTTATAAATTCTCGGCGACTTTTCATTGTACGAAATTTTAAGTAGTTAAAGTGTTTCGGAGCTTAAGTGTCGCTCCTCCGTCGAGTGCATCAAACCATTTAGATCCGACATCTATCCATTCACCAAATGGAACAGCATTAAAGACTATGAAGACAAACCCATCGACACACCAGCAACAGTTTGCATCATTATTTCTTTACTAAGTGGCAATCATGACCGAGGATTGTCAACTCAGAACACAGCAGGAAAACTGTCATCTGCTCAGAGGCATATGCAGATGAGTCGGTCATAGCATGGAAAAATCATTGGAAAGAGAAGAGAAAGAGGAAAAAAGAGAAAAGAGTATTAGGTAGAACGTCTTTGGAGTCATCTTCCAGCTAATTCTTCGTTGAACTGTGGGAATATAGTAAATACGTGGTAAGACTGCGTAGGACTGTTGTTGCTGTGACGAAGAATATCATGCTGACGATGTTCTGTTGCTTTGCATCTGATTACTAAGAAATTAATGATTGTGTGGTTTACCGAGAAATAGCATTCTTATAATAGTACCCAGGATCGACTTTCTATTAACCTCGGCATTGAATTATGAGTCGTCAGCCATATGCGACTCTGAGCGGCTGTTCTTCCTCGGTGGAAGACAGATGAAAAAAGCGGCTCTGAAGAAGGCGATTCTGCCGAAACGTCAGCTATGATTATGTTGTATTTGTGTTATTGTATGGAAGTAAACGTATGCTGTTTAACAACCTCGCGATTGCTAAGAGAGAAAACGACGAATTCATAGCATTCTTATGCTTAAAGGAAGCAATGCGGAACGTGAGTGGGGAGAGGGAAGTGATAGTGAACTTGTTATTAGCGCTTTGAGTCCATTTTAGGAAGCTTGAATGTGGTTAAAAGATGGATCATAAAGCTAAAGATAGAAAGTACGCAAACGATTCAGAGAAGCCGAAGTAAACTGATACTTACTGGAGAATTTGTAATACTAATTAGTTTTGTGTTTCAGGGTACCGATACGTCGAAACTGGACAAACTGATGTTCAAAATGGGTCTCTTCTGTCTACTCTACATTTTTCCAAGTGTAACGCAAATTCTTTGCGATATCTATGCCTATAATACTGTGAAAAGATGGTATCCAACCACAATTGGCTGCAAAAGCAGTGGAGGAGTCGAAGGGGGACACTGCCATCGTCCACATTTACCACAGGTGCGTTGTTCTCCACACATTAAAACAGCATTTAGTCTGTTGATCCATTTGCTACAATTGCTTGTAAGATTTTTAAGCAATAAATTAATAATGATCTGCAAATGAACATGTACCACCTTCAAAACTTGTTGAAGGCAGAAGTTCAGCGGCCCTCGTCATTGAGAAGCCTGCTTTATAGACAAGAAGCACATTTCCCTAATGCCACCGGATACACACATACCTGACTAGAATTCCATTTCCAGTTTTATCTCTGCTTGCTGCACAAATAGTAGCCCGATTTCGTTATTTCAGGCAGAGATTTACCACCTGAGCTTGATGATGTCGCTGGCAATTGGAGCTTCATGTGCAATGTGGGTGTTGTCGCCGAAGACATTGTTGTCTTGGCATCGAGTGTTTTGCTGCGGCATGTGCCGCACAGCACCACAGAAACCATCAACTACGGTCTCGGCTACTCGTCCGCTTCTCGAGCCGCCGACGGCTCCACCGCCACACCCGCCATCCCACTATGTACCGATGTCGACGCACAATCAGAATCAGAATACGTGGCGACCGTCGAAAGTAGTCTAGTCGACCTAGATGGGTTGGATTTCAATTGTTCAAGGTAAAGGTAGCTGTTGAAAAATGCCAAAGCATCCATGTGTTCACCTTACTGTAAAGTATTTATGGTGATTTAACAATTATCTACAATTTTCACTACTCGAATATTCGAATATTCAACGATTTTTTTTGGAACAATACTACTGTAAGACAATAAGTTTCTATCACACTAACGATCTTGATTCAGCCATGACAACAGGGCCACAAATACTCGTCCATCAGTGTAGAAAGGTAGCAACGCCGATTTCGCTTATCTATTAGAATAGGCAGCGATCGATACGTATAGTTACTTAATATTGAAGTACATTGATGGGTATTTGAGGCGTTGTGGACTTTAATCTTGTTTGCTGATATTCCTAGTACCACTCATTTTCTTTTTCACCTCTTTGATCGTCACGGGTATCTGGCCATATGTTGTAAATATGTATCGTCGCGACTTTACTTATATAGTATAGTTTCAATTTTCCTCGATAAAACTCGTATGTTTATTTATTGCTGATTATTCTACCGGTCATCAGTTTGAATAAGCTTCACCGAACATCTTAAGCCGAATTTCTGCGGTGGACTTGGGTCGAGTGATGTCGATACTTAAAAAGTAAGTCTTTCCTTAGCATTGTTATACGTGAAATTCGTCTATCCAGTCGATGACCAAGAGGATTCACTGCCACTTTTTGATGGCAACAACAGTACTATCTACTACAGCCTCAGCTTAACCGGGTTCAATGCCGATGTAGGCTCCCCAAAGCAATCCCGTCGACGGGTGATTGCTGATGGCAGTGATCCGCGTTAGCTCACGGAAAGGGTAATAAATAGCGCGTTCGTTCACCACCGCAGACACATGCGGTCCGGAGTTTTGCAAATATCTCAGCATCGTTGTGGTTGAATTTCGCATAATACCCTTCCGTGAAAAGTTGTAGTAGGCAGCAAATAAAAATTAAAACCAGTACTATCAGGTTTGTGTAGCCAACCACTTTTTAATCTTTGCTCAGAGTTGTTTCTTTTCTGTGAAACTTTCTGCGTTCGACACATTGGCACAGGAAGTCTTAGTTTACTCTCACAGTCATTGTATCAGTGGAAAGGAGAAAGCAGTTAACTATGGCGTAGTTTGTTTAACTTTTCACTCACTGTCCATTACTTTTCACTGCAGGGTTTTATGTGAAAAACAACCAAAATGATCTGAGGTATTTGCAAAACTTCGATCCGATATCACATTTGAACCTGCGATTACTCTTTCCGGGAGATGGCGTGTTACCCACTACACCACTGATACCTTTGCTTTGCTTTTCTCTTAGCCAATTTTTTTTTTACCCTAACGGTGCCATCAGCAATAACTAGTCAAATGGAATGATGTGGGAGCACCATCTCTCAGAATCACTGTGATTGTACTTCACATTATACCTTGCATTGAAAAAATAATGGTCGGTAGATAGAAGGTTAAACATTGTCTTTCGACCGCAGTTTCAGCTTAACTGGGTTCAATAGAGGTTTGTGCTTCCCAAATCATTCCCGTTGACGGCTGATTTCTGTGGCACAGTTAGGGTAAAAAAAAATTAGCTCAGAGAATGAAAAGCATGGGCCTCAGTCGTATAGTGGGTAGCATTAAGTTCGAACAAGTTTTTTACTCATCTGATTCTAACTTGTTGTCGCCTGAGCTACTTTCTTGTTGATTTAGTATTAAACTGTTCGGAAATAAATGAGCGTTCTAAAATGTTTTTTTAGTGTATTTTATACGAATAAAATACTCCTTGTACCATGTATCAATAGAAAACTAATTTTATGCTTTTTCTTTTCTTCTTTTGCTTTTTCTGACAATGTCTTTACAATTTGTCAAAAGTTAAACTTTTTCCACCAATTTGAGGCCTTGGAATTTTAAGTGTCAAAACCGAATTTTTTTCAAATTTTCTTTTATGATATATTTATTTATACGATTTTATAAACTGATCTTTTTGAGCTGATGCGAGGTTGGTATAGGTCTTCGCTGTCGTTGCTAGTGGTGCTGTTGGTCGATGGCTGACGTTTCGGCGATTTCGCCTTCCTCAGAGCTTAGACGTATTTTATGCAACAGTAGTCCTATATTCGGTGGAACATTTATAATATTAATGAAGGTCGAACTTTCAAATAAACGCCATATTGATTAAAAAAAAGCCATTCAGCGTGCTGTTACGAGTGGAACTGGTCTATGCGTTGTTCGCGTGGGGTCATTGGCGAAACCCACCAAGGGGTCAAAATATCATTGCGGAATAAGGCGCCAGATCACGTGTGATAGTGAGGCATTCTTTTTTCCGGGTTCATCTTTGGATTTTTATCCAAAACGCTTCAAGAGTTTTGCGCGTTGATGTTCTCGATTCCTGCGCCAGGATTCGCACAGTCACTTCAAAATCATCGCCATCGTGCTTTTGTGCCTTATGTGTACCTAGAGGAGTGCTTTGACGAATTTTAGCATTCCCATCTAGGTTTCTTTTGTGCGGACACAAAGCGGTTTACCCGTTTTCCCATGTATTCCTCACCATATGCCATCTACGTGATCAAATATATTATACCTGAACTCGTGCAATCCCCGTCTCACCCGTTAGGACAGATCATACAATGTTCTGAACTGCATAAACGAACACAGAGGCGGTTGTGAACCAACTGACGGCGTAGGGTATTGGGTGGGACGTCAATAATCGCCACGTAATTTTCAAGATTACTTTTATTTAAGCATCTCTTAATGGCGTAACTTATTTCATTTAATGTGAAGGGTCCTCCCAACGGTTTGTGGCTGGGACGTGTTCCTGGGTGTCACACCGCGATGTACGGGGGGGGACTCGTTTTCCAGGCAGGTCTCTCAAGCTGAGGAGTCCGACGTTTCCATCAGGAAACCTAGCCAAGACTAAACCAATACGAGGATCTACCAACGTCCTGGTATCAAATTAGTAGTATGATGAGAAATCTCCCTCTGATCCACAAGGGCTGCGACTGCCTGCCGTGGTGACGCCCTGGGGCAGACTTTGGCCAGGCTGACCTCGGAGCTCCAGGGAACCATAATAGCTTAACTACCAAATCTCCGAAAATAGAGATTATGCTGAGGCCCGCACAACCAGTGAGGACGGACAGTTCAAGTACCAGGTAAGTGGGCAATATGAAGCGTAGCTTAAAAGGGATCTTAGTTACGCTCGAAACGTTATTTTGAGGAGAAATTTTACCCTTTTGTCTGACTCGAGTGGCTTCTGCTTCGTAGCCATTGGCTGTTTTTCATGCAAAGTTTAACGATTCCCTTCCTTTCCTCTTCTCCTGTGCACACATTTTTCAGCCGTTCGGTATATTTTTTCACCAGTACTTTTTTCATGTGTGAAGGATGAGAGGAAAAACAGTGAACTAATATGTCTTTACTACTTAGCTTACGAAATAATTTTGTTATATAACCATTTTCTGAGTGCCTTATTTGAATCATCCATTTGAAGTTTTTTCTCACCGTACGTCACAAAGACGATCCTTTCCCCGATCGAATAGTGACGTACGACGAGATTCTGTACAAGTGGCGACGTTTAGCTCAGTGGTTGGATTGCGATCAGGCCTCACACCACTTCCCAAAACCGAAATTCCATTAAAAAGGTTACGGTAACGGTTTGGTGGTCTGCGGCCGGGTTGATTCATCACAGCTTTTTGAATCCGGCGAAACGGTTACGGCAGCGAAGCGCTGCCAACAAATCGACGAAATGCAGCGTAAACTCGAACAACAACGATTGGCATTAGTCAACACAAAAGAATCATTTCTTTTCAACGACAACGCGTGGTTTCACCCTGTGGAACCAAAGCTGCAGAAGTTGAACGAGTTGGGCTATGAAACTTTGCCTCATCCGCCCTATTCATCAGACCTCTCTCCTATCGACTCCTGTGTAAGAAATGCTTCACCAACCATGATGACACATAAAATGCCTTCAACGAATTCATCGCTACCAGAAATGCAGAATTCTATGCAACTGGAATAAGTAAACCTGTTACTCTTGGCAAAAATGTCTAGAAAATGTTTCTATTTTGACTAGTAAATTTTGTTTTTAGCAAGGTGTGACATTTTAAATAATACAGTTGAAAACGCTCATTTATTTCTGAACATTCTAATATAATGCCCTTATAATTAAAGAAAACGTTGGCTTTACGTTCTCCAATTTTTACAGTTAAAGCTTTCCACACTTCTTCAAAAACCGGCTTTTATTTGACCCCGCATAAATGATCAGAGCTGTTTGGACTGCTAAGCTGATGAGAGATTTGCATAAGAATACTAATGGGGCCGATGTTTTAACAGTTTCGTCTTCTGCGGAGCTGGTTTGATCGGATTCGATGATCCACAGCTGGTCGTCTTCACGATGTGGGTGTTCGTTGTCGGATCTAGTTGAATCCAATGAATTCGAGCACCGATCGAAAGGGGAATCTCACTCTACAACGCCTTATCTAGGACGGATGTTAATCTATCGCCGCCAAATTATAATACTATGCCACCTTCAACTGCTGTGGGAGGCACTACTGCCGAGAAAACAGATCATATTGAGTGTCGGCAATAGGTCAATATCCACACTGTGTAAGAGGCAGTGTGGAGTAATATCCCTGATTCGAGCAGTGCTACCTCCACTGGATTCGACTCGATGAGACAGCGAACACTCACATCGCGAAGACGACCAGTTGTGGATCATCGACTCGGATCGAATTGGTTCTGGAGGAGATGTCGTCGAAACATTGGGCAAGTAAATATTTCTATATCAAGCTCGTATCAGCCCAGTAATTCGCGAGACTTTTTACATATTCAATCGTCATAAGCAGCAAACACTTCAATTCACTTTTCTTGTGTGTAGTTTACGCACAGTTGAAAACATTAAAAAGTTAAATGATAATAAGTAAACAACCAAATAACAAATAAGCGATTGCATCAATTAGAATTGATTAGTAATTAATGGCTAACAATTGCATAGTAATTGTACTTGAACTATTAAGTAACAGTAAGTATTTGACCCCTCCAACGCTTTACCGCCTTATTGTGGCTAAGAGGTGTTCCTGGGTGTCGGACTGTGATGTACAGTGGTCGGATTCACCACCCACTAGGGTCTCCCAGGCTGACAAGGAGCCCGGCGTTTACATGAGAAAGCCCAGTTACGAGTATACCAATGCCAGGATCAACCACCATCACGGCATTAAATTAGTCACATGGTGGCAAATCCCTTTCTGATCTACAAGGGCTACGCCCGCCTGTGGTGGTGACGACCTGGGGCAGACTTTGGCTAGGCTGACCTCGGGATTGCGGGAAACCACAACGGCTAAACCAGCAATTCTCCGAAAAGTGGATTCTATGGTAGGGACCGCACATTCAATGAGGGCGGATTATCCAAGTGTCCAAACAGATAAGTATTTGATAAATAAATGGTTTCAACCGTTAGCTTATCAGTGAAGAACAGAAACAACTATTATAACTGGTAACATCTAAAATTTGCAATCTTCACATGCAACTTTACGACTTTTACAATTAACTCATTTTGTGGTAGTTACTGAAACAAACCTGAGCAAAGTATGCATTGGCCGGCTGGTTTTAGTTCCTCCTTTCGAGTGCACTCCAGCCATAACATGGGGCCATGTTATCTAGATAATTGCCTATGACAACGAATGCTAAGTCGCCTTGTCCTTTTGATTGGTGACCGATATCTTTCAGCACCTGTCTCTACTTGAGCGTGCATGCACTTGCATTATTCTATCTGAATCAAACTCCAGTAAACCTGGATCTTGAACTCAAATCATCTGGGCTTGAACTCTTGAACTCGTTTGGGCTTTCCGTATATTGTCATAATAATGCCAATATACGTATAATCTATAATGAGAGCATAGAGCGTCCGAAGGGTATGAAAAATAGTTCATATGTCCGCGCATTCTGTGCATTCCACAACTCATAATAAGACTTCAAAATAGGAATGCAGTTAGTAAATATTATCTAAAAATTCCATTCTGCATGCATTCCATAAGGGTGCGTGTGGCGCAGTGGTTGGAGGCTTCACTGCGGCACGCACCTGGAATCGATTCCTGCGCCCATGGCTCACCAAGCCTTCTATCCCTCCGGGGTCGGCAAATTGGTACGAGACTCGTCTGGGAGGATAGTAGCACTGGCTTGATACATTGGCAGGCCACCACGAGTCATTGTAAGGGCTAGATATGCATTCAATCACCTCCAACGATACTTAATAAAGTCGAATGCATGGCGCATCCCTCAGGGATTGATCAACGCCGAGAGCTTTATCATTTTATACATTCTGTAGGACGGCGCAGCTTATAAAACAACTCCCGATGATTCTTGGTAACTAGAGGATTTATGAAGTTGACTCGTCAAAGCTGCAGAATACTTTGCTCAATCGCAAGGAGAATACAATAACTTTCTTGAGGCACTATTTTAGCTTGAAGTTTTTCCGTAGTTTAGCTTTCAAAAAGATTGTGTTGGTTCATTGGAGTGACAGTTATATCCCTTCTTCCGGCCTACCACGGTCTTTTTATAGGTGCCGCAGCTCGAAATCTCACACTCTAAGTTGGAGTAACTAGACCTTCATACCTCAACACAATTATGACAAACTCAACAAGATCCATAAATGGACGTACTGTACAACAATACACATATTCACGTAGTCAATGGGCACGTTCAACACAAGTCAGATGATGGAATTATAATAACATTAAGCCTATTATAACAAAATCCAGGCTATGTTTTGGGATGATATGAATCCATCATAAGATTATTGCAGGTATAAATGAAGAACTCGACAATTAATGCGTGCTCATGAGAAGGAGTGAGGAATTGGCTTCATCGGAAACAATACGGACAGAGATTTTCAATAACTTAATGGCTTTTGCACTAGATATATGACGTATAAAGTATAAATATGCGTGTAGCTTACGTGAATAAATAGCTCAACAATTGAAATATATTTCACGTGATAAAATGGAAGGTAATGTGAGCGGTGTGACTAGTTTCCATGCGAATGGCGTGATGCGACACATGGCTTGAACGGGTCGAATCTAGTAAGGCTGAGGTATCAGGAGGTGTTAGGTATGGATGTTCGGCAAACACGTGGGTCTTTTGCCGAGTAGTTTAGATGTAAGATATAAAATAGCAAAAGTGAAAAGTGTTAAGAGAAGTATATACTCTACAGATGATATTTATCGTGAAGTAACCTCCCAACGGTTTACCGCATCATCGTGGCTGGGAGCTGTTCCTGGGGTTTCCCTCAGGAAGCCTAGCTAAAAGTGAACTAATACCAGGATACCAGGATCTACCACCGTCCCGATGTCAAAGGCGCATGGTGGCAAATAACACTCTGATCCAGAAGGTCTGCGACTGTTTGTGGTGGTGAAAACCTGGGGCAAGCTTTGGGCAGCCTGATCTCGGGATTCCAGAGGACCACGATGGCTTAACCAGAAAATCGAGATATGGAGATTATGCTAGGGGTTGCACAACCAGCGAGGTGGGCCGTTCAAGTATCAAGTGTCAAGTATCGTGAAGTAGAGGGGATTATCAACGAGATAGTGGATGGTCTCTGCAAAAATCCAACTTTCAGTTCAAAAAATCCATCGACTTTCATCCGTGTAATAAATTCGTTGTTTATTCTCCCAAATTTATCCTACTTTTAAGAATTGAATATTATGGAATTGAGCCATTTCATCTGAAGGTTCTGAACGTCAATTTGGTCTCGATCGAGCTCGAAGTGGCAATGAAGAAACTCAGGATTTAGATCACACCGTGGAGCGTTGTGAACTTCCTAGCGATAAGAATGGAGAAAATTAGTTGCAGAGACGGGAATGTAAGCCTTGAAGTATTAAGTGTTCTTGTAGTGTAGACTAAAAGTCGCCGGATAATCAACCACTGTCAATCTGGTGCGTAAGTGAAAATCTTGCTTGGGTGCTTATAGGGTATAGACTTTTAGGACTTTTTCTTGACTATTATTTAGCCGGTTGTCTTCTAAAGGTAGCGTTATTCTATGCTTCTTTTTTCAACATGAGAAAGAGAGAGAGAGAGAGAGAGAGAGGTACAGGCCGCAGTTGTTCAAATTGTGCTCGAGAGGTAGCTACACGAACGGAATTGTGGTGTATGCCGGTGGCGATCCATCCATAGGCGAAGAAGTGGCCAGTATGAAATCAAGCAGTATTGATGAAGTCTCAGCACAATTTTTTGAACGAAGGAAGGGACAAAAGTTCTGTATAGAAATTGTTGGTTTCAAGAAGAAGTTGAAAGCGCACGTGGTAGTTGTTCATGGCAGGTGAGAATTTTAAAACTTCTTTGTAAAGGTTGTTAATTCTATGTAAGACTTGCGACTTGTATAAAAATAAATTTTGTATTCTTCTTCTAAAAAACAATAAGGACGGCAGATGAATTAAAGGAACTCTAGAGTGGACTCCACGAGAACATAGGCTTCTCCAAGGACGGCCACCAACACACTGGGCAGGGGTGTTCGTAACCAAAGTTAATCGGCGGCACTCGTAGGTGGATCTGTTTTACATATCACGGCATGACATTGGCACGTATCATCATGCTCGAATAAAACCGCCGCCATTGACGGCGATTGCGAGAAAAAGGAAGGAATGGAATATGTGCTGGGGCTCGCACAACTCGTGGAGACGAACTGTCCGAATCCAAGTAAATAAACTGGAGATTGTAAAATAAGTCGCTATTTTCTTAATAAACAGACACAGGGTTGCTATTGCATGTTATTTATTTAGCTGACGTTCATCGAGATTGCGAACAGCTATGGACCATCGGCTCGGACCATCGGTTCTGATGAAAACGAAGAGGTTAAGAAACTAGCCGAATAAATCTTTTTTTGAACCTCGGGTTAACTTATCGATGAAAGAAAGCAAAGTCGGGTTGCAAAAATAGGACACTCATAAAATTTTTTGAAGGTTCTAGCAGGAAGGCTTTAGAATTCTGGAGAGACGTTGAAATAGTTTTGGTTACTAAACATCGCATCGTCGATTGTTGGCGTGAAGTTTTGCTTTGGAAACAATGAGCGATTCGTCAACGAGGATACCGTGATCTGTAAAACAACTGCAGCTGCGGGTACAGCTGATTAACTTTGTTTACGAACACGTCCGCCCAACGTGTAGGTGGTCGCCCAAGGAAACGTTTGCATTCTCTTGGAGTCCACTCTACTGTTCTTTTTGTCCATCTGTCGTCTGTTCTTTCTAAGGAAATTGGCGGTGATATTGTCTGGTCCTGGAGCTGTGCCTCTTTTCATGCTTTCTATCGCAGCTCGAACCTCCGACGGAAGAATTCCAAGTGGTGTTTCTCCAGCGGGATATTAGGGTCCGGGACGGGAATTGTGGAGCGGAAAAGGTTGGTGTAGAACGTTTCCGCTATTAATTCCATATCATGGCGGAGAGTTTTGACGATTCCATCCTCGTTTATCAGGGCTGACAGCGGAACATTATAAACACGCAGGTCTCGACGGCATTTTTTTAGACTGCTTCTTTTTTCTGCTGCTTCCAGTAGTTTCTTTTGCTTGTACAGTTGTAGATCTTTCTGCGAAGCTCTTCTGCAGCTGGCATTTATTACTAGCCGCGCTAAGCGTGTTGCATTGGGATTAAGGTTCAGTTTACTTCTGTTTTCGAGCAACTCCTCAGTAGTGGTGGTGATGCGATCCGATCTTCTTGCCTGAGGAACTGAGGCGGATTCGGCACAGCTTTTCAATCCTTTAACGAACAGATTGTAGTCTTCGGTCGGGTCTTTTTTAATCTGCCAGTCACGTTTGGATAGGACTTCGTTCAGAATGTTCTCGTCATATACATCTAGACTTTTTTCTCGTGGTCGATGAAGACAGTTCGTTTCCAGCTTGCGGCTAAACGGCTGAATCGAATCTTCGCGCGAAGAAGGCGGTGATCAGAACCAGTACAGAATGACGGGACTACCGATGTGTCAAGTAGGCACCATCTCCTGCTTGTCAGAATGTGGTCGATCGCCGCATGAGTCACGCCATTAGGAGGCTCCGGTATCCAGCGGCGGCTTTCTTTCTTCTGGAAATACGAGTTACCGTGGAAGAGACGTACTGCCGACAGGAGTGCTGCGAGACGGTTGCCATTCTCACGTCTTCCTCCTAATCCATAATTTCCGATCCTGTATTCGCTGTCGTTGGCCTTTCCTTTTCTAGCGTTGAAGTCTCCGACAACCAATTTATGATAAGCTTTATCATTGCGGATGACTTCCTCAAACTGATAGTAGAACGCATTTATTTCGTACTCATCAGCTGCGTCGGTTGGTGAGTAGCAGTTGATGATAGTGATCTTCTTATGATGCGACAGTTGAAGACGGAGGACGGCTATCCGAGGGGAAAGGATCTCGTATGAGTCGACGAGATGGACAATGGACGGGTGCACGACAAAGCCTACGCCGCCGACATTTCGTGACGGGACACCCTCTCCACGGATCACAAAGGTCCCGTTGTTTAATTGGCGTATGTCGGTCTTCTTGATTTTTGTTTCTTGTAATGCGATCACATGAAATTTAATGCGATCTGCAGCTGCAAGAAGGGCGTGAAGATCGGCGTCTGTGGAGAGTATTCTGGCATTATACGTGCATAGTAAGAAACAATTTCCATGGCGTGTCGCACGTGTGCTTGTCAGATCCGGTTCTAATGACGTCCTGCGCAACCCGAGATTTTCTGGCCTCTCACTGGTCGTCTCACCGCCTGACGTCATAGACGGGAGCACCCAGTGTACGGGGTACTGAGGCTGGCCTACTAGCAGGAAGGCTATTCTGGAGAGACGTTGAAATAGTTTTGGTTACTAAGCATCGCATCGTCGATTGTTGGCGTGAGGTTTTGCTTTGGAAACAATGAGTGATTCGTCAACCAGGCATTCTGATATCGTGTATTCGTTTAAGGAATTACCGTTTGACCTGCTTGTGAATTTTTGTAAAAAAGCAAGCAATGACATCAAACATAGTTAAAGTAGCAGTCTTATTTCCTCCCAGGTTAAGCACGCTTAGTCTTAGTGAATTTCGCATCAGTACAGTTTTCGTTAATGTGGAAGTAATGATGAAGCTTTATCAAAATCCATGATCAGAGTTGGACATGACTTTCAGAGTTCAGCTTTTACATTGTCCTTGAACAGCCAGTTATTTTTTCATTCCCACTTTCGTTTCCTATTTCGGTTTTAACACCATTTCCTAATCGACTAGTAGGAAGACGGAGCGGAGGATTCGTCGCCGAAAACATACCTCCTTCGGACCGACATAGTGGTGAAGACCTGGATACGCCGTTGCAAAGTTAAGTCAGGACTCCAGAGAGGAACAAGGTGCACAAGCAGCAGTAGGCCAGCCTCAGCACCCGTCACACAGTGCTACCGTCTATAACGCAACCACCATGAACGACGATTGCGAGTTATAGAAACTAATGGCAAATGTGCTGGGGTCCATACAAGTCGTGAGGACGGGCCATCGAAGTACCCAAGTAGGTAAGTAACATTACTTTTATAAATACTGAAAACTAACCTGTTCATGACAAAATAAAGCAATGTAACAGCGCTGTAATACCATAGATTAGTAACTGCGAACAAAATTGTCTTTGAAGACACTTCACCACAAGAATGCCCCCAGTTGAAGAAAAATATCAATTCTATTCCTACCGACAACGCTACCTGAAAACGCTGTTGCATGTAGGGCTTTTTAAACTTGGACGTGGAACATGTTATCTGTGACGTGATCTCTTCTTTCGAATTTTGCGAAGATTTCAGTCTGAATTTTAGAACAAGCAATAGTAGAGGATAAGTGACAGTGTTTGACACTGTCACGATATTATTTGTAGCATGATTAGCCCTTAACGACACTGAAGATACGCACAGTAATCCCGGTTGGAGGACTCCCTCACTTGCAGTAATTTTGCAACAGAATAACATTCCATTGAACCCCAGTGTGATGCCTAGTTATTCAAGCATTACAATACAGGATGATTGTTTATTTTTTATTTGGAACAACGTGGAAGCGAAGGAAACTGATCTATTTCGACAACGCATATGAAAGGACCGTACTTCACTCTAATGTAAAGAAAGCGATGCGCAAGCAATGGACTTGTTTTGGATGCTTCGTCCATACTCGGCGGAACGAATATCTTTGAATGTGGCAGTTGTATTTCTGGAGAGTGATGGATGACAGGACGGTGAACGAGTTAGAAGCAGAAGCTGAGCTTGAAGGAATGAGTTTTTTTTTTGGTAAACATGGAAGAATTTTAAGGATGCAGAAGGAAAAGAAACAGTACATTTGAGCTCATCTCCTCAATCAACTGCTTTTCCTGGTCTAGAAAACGCTTCTAAAATCTAGGTAATACGTCGGAAACATGAATGGGCGATATCAGAGGAGAACACAGTGAAGAACATGATAGCAATAAAACTCTTTTTAGCGATTTTTAGAAAAAGCTCAGAGCTCCAGCATACGTCGATAAAAGAAGATTAAGAATTCTGTCGCATAAGTCAAGATGTGGAGAATCAGAAAGACTGCTAGCAAAATACACTTAGTTCATCCAGATGGAGAGAAAATCCAATATCCACTTCGTTCTGGGAAAGCAACTAAAATAATTACAGCATACTTAATTGCGAGTCTTCTCCAGGATAGTCTTCGAAGAAAAATATGGTGCCGTCAACAATCGATGCGAAGGTAAGGGGCGAGATCACGCGTGATTTCAGGACATTCTTCCCTGCTATTCATTGTAGGATTTTTGGCGTTTATCCAAAAATCTCCGAAAAGTTTTCGCCTTGGTGTTTTTGTATCCCGTGAGAGGATAGCGACTTTTATATCAAAATTGCCTCCGCTATGCTTTTGTATACTATGCGTCCCAAGTGGCATGCCTTATCTTACTTTTCGTTTGCCATCTAGGTGTTCTTTTATGCGGATACATAAAGGTCTGCCCGTTTCGCTAATATATTCGTCACCGCAAGTACCATAAGAGATCAGGTATATCAGGAACTCATGCAGTCACCGTCCTTGCCATAAGGGCAAATTACGCATACAAGCGGTTACGAACTAACTGGCGACGAAGAGTATTCGGTGGTATTTCAATTATCGCTACCGATTCCTCTAGATCTGCCCTTCTTAAGCATCGTTTTATCGCTGCACTTATTTCATCGTTAATGAAGAGCAAGATAAACGGGACCTTGTTTTGGCCAAACCGTTCCTTTTGGAGCGTCGTTCTTCCTCGAAACTTATCTCATGGGGCTACAATTTCGTAGCCATTGGAGATGGCTATTTGACGAGCCAAGTCGCGCGATTCTTTCCTTAGTTCCCTATTTGTGCACACAGAGGTGGCTGTTTGAAACATGTTTCCCACAAGCACACTCTTTGTGTGCGAAGGGTGACAAAAGAAAACGCTTCTAAAATCTAGGTAATACGTCGGAAACATGAATGGGCGATATCAGAGGAGAACACAGTGAAGAACATGATAGCAATAAAACTCTTTTTAGCGATTTTTAGAAAAAGCTCAGAGCTCCAGCATACGTCGATAAAAGAAGATTAAGAATTCTGTCGCATAAGTCAAGATGTGGAGAATCAGAAAGACTGCTAGCAAAATACACTTAGTTCATCCAGATGGAGAGAAAATCCAATATCCACTTCGTTCTGGGAAAGCAACTAAAATAATTACAGCATACTTAATTGCGAGTCTTCTCCAGGATAGTCTTCGAAGAAAAATATGGTGCCGTCAACAATCGATGCGAAGGTAAGGGGCGAGATCACGCGTGATTTCAGGACATTCTTCCCTGCTATTCATTGTAGGATTTTTGGCATTTATCCAAAAATCTCCGAAAAGTTTTCGCCTTGGTGTTTTTGTATCCCGTGAGAGGATAGCGACTTTTATATCAAAATTGCCTCCGCTATGCTTTTGTATACTATGCGTCCCAAGTGGCATGCCTTATCTTACTTTTCGTTTGCCATCTAGGTGTTCTTTTATGCGGATACATAAAGGTCTGCCCGTTTCGCTAATATATTCGTCACCGCAAGTACCATAAGAGATCAGGTATATCAGGAACTCATGCAGTCACCGTCCTTGCCATAAGGGCAAATTACGCATACAAGCGGTTACGAACTAACTGGCGACGAAGAGTATTCGGTGGTATTTCAATTATCGCTACCGATTCCTCTAGATCTGCCCTTCTTAAGCATCGTTTTATCGCTGCACTTATTTCATCGTTAATGAAGAGCAAGATAAACGGGACCTTGTTTTGGCCAAACCGTTCCTTTTGGAGCGTCGTTCTTCCTCGAAACTTATCTCATGGGGCTACAATTTCGTAGCCATTGGAGATGGCTATTTGACGAGCCAAGTCGCGCGATTCTTTCCTTAGTTCCCTATTTGTGCACACAGAGGTGGCTGTTTGAAACATGTTTCCCACAAGCACACTCTTTGTGTGCGAAGGGTGACAAAAAAGGGAGTGAACCAGGATGTTTTTGTTACTTGGTTTTCGGTACCACGTTGTCATGTAACCTCTACCTGACAAGTTAATTTGAACGTTTAGAAACGGGAGCCAGTCGTCCTTCGGTTTCTCCCGTGTGAACTTGATGTACTGTGAGTGCTCGTTCAATAATTCAAAGCATTTGTCCATCTCCTCCTGGGTAATGAAGACGACAAAACAATCATCTATATATCTGCAGTAGAGCAGCGGCCGGAGACCGAGAACTGTGGCTTCCACTCTAGACATAAACATAATACATGGGATAAGCATAGTATGCCGAGTAATACAGCACAAATAGCATAAAAGACGCATGGTAGTTTAAAGAGATCAAATATATTTTCCATAAGGAAAACAGCAGTCTCCATAATTCATAGGTTATACATATAGATTACACCGAATTCTAAATGATAAGCGAATTCGGAATTGCCTTTGCACAGGATAAAGGATAAAGCTCCCGGCGTTGATCAATCCCTGAGGGATTCGCCATGCATTCGGCTTCATTAAGTATCGTTGGAGGTGATTGAATGCACATCTGGCCTTTACAATGACTCGTGATGGCCTGCCAATGAATCGAGCCAGTGCTGCTATCCTCCCACACGAGATTGGTACCAATGTGCCAACTCCGGAGGGATGGAAGGCCTGGTGGGCCATGGGCGAAGGAATCGAATCCACGTGCGCGCCGCAGTGGCGCCTCCAACCACTGCCCCAGAACAGGATGCTTTTAGAGATCGGTTTGTGAAATTTTGATGTGTCGGCTCTCCTAAACAGATAGCCAAGTGTACTACCAGATCCTAATTTTAGCTATATTCATATTTAGCTCTTGCCTTTGCGCTTCTTTCAAAAAATCTACTGTTTGTAATAACGTAGTCTTCCTCAACGTTACATAGCGTGCGGATTCCAGCACTTTTTTTCCTTGGTAGGTTATCTTGCACCCGTCATCTACGAAGCTGCTCCGGTTTGCACAAATATTCCGGCAACCTCTCAAGAAGTATTTTTTATCGAATTTTGTTTGATGTTGATAGAGCATGATTCTGCTCGATATATCAGAACAAGCGGTTAGAGCGTTCTCCAGTCCATCAGAGGCTGTCGCTTCGTATCGGAGGAAAGCAATTCATGTCTGGCACTAATTTTCTCAGCCTTAGGAGCTGAGCATTTGCCATGCTTTGGATAGATTTGAACGAAGGATGAAATGCCCACTTTCGGGCAGCTCCTGCGCCGAGGATATACACACACTACTTTTGATTTTACTTCAATAAACTTTACTTCGCCTATATATCAACGACAGCTCATATGTACCAATTCATTTTGCACAATATTTTTGAACCTTCCTATAAAATAACAACAGTGTGTAGCGTTGTCTTCCAAATAAACATATCCGTTTTTTAAGCAGACTCGCTACTGTACTGTCTCTCTGGTGTCACAAGACTCTCCTTCGTTTGTCATTAAACTAGCGCAGTTCCCGGAAGCGTCTTTTACTTCTTCAAGATATAACGCATGGTTCTGAGCTCTATTTCCTGAAATGACATATCTCACCTTGGTATAAATTTTATTAATCGAAATAAATACTGTAAGAATCTACACGATTTTGTGAAAGAGCGACTTGATTTCTCTCGGTTGCGTAAAACCTTGGTAGTGATGAACTCTCTTTGTGGTATCGACCTCACAGGAAGATGAGCGTGTAATTGCGCACTCCTAAGTCTTCAATTCATTATTGTCAATATCAAAAGGACATTCCAGATTTTAATCATTTCTAGCGTCTAATTGGCCATGACAGAATTTTCCAAAGCAACATTGCACTGTCGATTCGTTGACTTTTCCAGAATATTCCCAATAAAATCCACACCTCGAACGACTATCAAATAAAGTATAGTTCGAGAGGAAACTTCAAGCTGCTTGCCGAAGGATTTAAATCGTGGGCCGAACTCACCTCAGTCCTTCAATCCATACGTTGACACAACATTGAAATTGCCACTAAGGAGTTATTCAAAAAGAGAAGGAAACCTAGGCTTGATCCTAGCGCAACAAGGCTTACACAGTCTGAAATAAACACGAGCTGTAGAAGGTAATTGGAGGAAGCTTACATCAGCATAAGAAAAAAGTTACTGGTAGCAGATCAAAAACGATTTAGTCTGAAGAAGTGCCGCCGGGGTCCGTGCAGCTATAATGTTTCGTTATCCGCCCTGATAAATTAGGATGGAAGTAACGTATTCCGCCAATAGATGGATTTTATAACAAAAGAGTTATACACTAATAACCTAAAAGACCAAACAAAATCACTCAACCCATAATGAGACAGAAAAGTCCCATAGCCTCAGAAAGGTCGAAACCGAGAATTGTATACGAGATCAGCTGCTGCTTCAACGGCGGGTTTCGAGCATACCCAATAACGAGAGCTCCGAACACGTTGCCAATACCAACTCCAGGACCAGCGACACCGACGCTATCGACTCCAGCTCCAATGTGCTTCGCAGCACTGTCAATATCCTCGTGAATGACGGTAGTATGAAGGGATCGGTTGGCCAGCATAGACTCTACACAGAAAGCTAATGGAGCTCAACTCACGGTCATAACGC